>OW971681.1:3745709-3772902 GCA_921997135.2 Mus spretus
TTCTAGTAGAGTTAAGGGGAGCACTAGAGGTAACTTTAACTAAAATACATTGAATTGTGTTTAAAAATATTAAGAATTAATAAAATATCATATTTAAATAATAAAGCTTTCAAGAGAGAGAGAGCAGAATGCAGTAGTAGATGGGAATAATGAAATATAAAGTGTTAAATAGGGTGGAAGATGGAAGAGGGCAGGGTAATATGGTGGTTTGAATGAGAAATGTGCCACAAAGTATATTTGACTATTTGATACCCAGATAGTGATGCTGATCAGGTATAGAAGATATGGCCTTGCTGGAATATGTATGGCACTGGAATCAGGCCTTGTGAATTTAAAGCCTCAAGATAGTTCAATTTACTCTTTCTGCTTTGAGGTTGCAATTAAGAATGTAGCTCTTA
Source organism: Mus spretus (assembly GCA_921997135.2). Lineage (NCBI taxonomy): Eukaryota > Metazoa > Chordata > Mammalia > Rodentia > Muridae > Mus > Mus spretus. The sequence continues at coordinate 3,746,108 of OW971681.1, forward strand.
GCTTTCTGCTTCATCCTCCATACCTGCCTGTTAGATACCTCCCAGCCCCGATGGACTCTTATTCTTCTAGGATCATAAGCCAAAATAAAATCTTCCACAAGTTGCTTTTCATCATTGTGTTTTTTTTTCAAAACAACAGAAATGTAACTAACATAGAAGTTGGTACCAGGGAGTGTGCTTGTTATTGGAAAGAAAATATGACCTTGTTGGTTTAGGGGAGAAATGCAGATGACTTTGGATCTTGGACTGGAAAAACTGTAAGTTGCTATAATCAGAACTGAATAGACCATCTTAGTATAAAGAAGAAAGACAGTAGTGCTAAGAGGAATGTGAACCATGGAGACCAAACCCAAGAAGGCTTTAGAGCAAAATAATGGTTGTAAGAAAGAGATTGTTGTGTTTATAAAAAGATAAAGGGGGGATGTGTTCTATGAAGGTGTAGACAGTATTGGGCAAATGGGTGCCTCAGCAGACCCATGAGAAGGAGAGTTAAGAGTTGGTTAGAGGCAGAGAGAGAGAGAGAGAGAGAGAGAGAGAGAGAGAGAGAGAGAGAGAGAGAGAGAGAGAGAGAGAGAGAAGAAGAGAAGAGCAGAGCAGAGAAGAGCAGAGCAGAGAAGAGAAGAGAAGAGAAGAGAAGAGAAGAGAAGAGAAGAGAAGAGAAGAGAAGAGAAGAGAAGTGAATAGAAGAGAAGTAGAGGCTGTCCATGAGAACATGGAGTTAGAGGAGGGAAGGGAATAAGAAGAGAGTGGAGGGGACTAGAGAGAGAGGAGCTAGAGATCAAGGAGGAGGCAATGGATGTCAGACCTACCTGGCTATTGCCAGGTAACTGTGGGATGGAGCTTAGACAGAATGCCAACAGAGACTGTTCTTGTGATAGTTTGGCTAAGGATATGGCTTTCTCCTGCCTTTATCCTAAGAACTAGCCCAAGTGATTTTTTTTTTTTGAGATGGGTGGTGGGCAGAGAAAATTTCAAGACTGCATAATGTTGAGTCTCTGGAATGGTTGTTATTGATGGGGCATATGCAGGTCTACAGTGAAAGAGAGTAGGTTTAGCAGGCATGTTCTAGAAAAGAGGCTGTGGTGATTTAAGTAAAAATGGCCCCTATAGGCTTATAGGAAGTGACTCCATTAGAAGGTGTGGCCTTATTAGAGTAAGTATGTCACTGGGGATGGGCTTTGGAGACTCAGGTGCTAAAGCCAGGCCTAGTAGCATTTTTCTCTTCCTGCTGCCTGCTGATCCAGATGTAGAACTCAGCTACCTGTACAGCACCAGGACTGCCTATGTGCCACTATGCTTCTTGACATGACAATAAAGGACTAAACCTCTGAAACTGTAAGTCATCCCGAAGTAAATGTTTTCCTTTATAAGAGTTGCTGTGATCATGGCATCTCTTCACAGCAACAGAAAACCTAACCAAGACAGAGTCTGTTAAGGAGATTAGTGCCACTAAGGAGAGATGTATGCTACACTGGTGTAAGGGAAGGGGGCCCTAAGGGTAAGCCCATATTCAGCTAAGCATTCCAATAAAGAAAGTATAAGGCCTCCAAATCCTGATGTTTCCAAGACTTTTATTATGAATAGGTGTTGGATTTTGTCAATTGCTTTCTCCGCATCAAATAAGATGATTGTGTGGTTTTTTGTCTCTGAGTTTGTTTATATAGTGGATTACTGTGATGGATTTCCATATATTAAACCATCCCTGTATTCTTGGAATGAATCCTACTTGGTCAGGATGGATGACTGTTTTGATGTGTTTTTGGATTTGGTTAGTGAGAATTGTATTGAGGATTTTTGCATCGATATTCATAAGGGAAATTGGTCTGAAGTTCTCTATGTTTATTGGGTATTTATGTGGTTTAGGTATCAGAGTAATTGTGGCTTCATAGAATGAGTTGGGTAGAGTACCTTCTGTTTCTATTTTGTGCCATAGTTTGGAATTAGATCTTCTTTTAAGGTCTGATAGAACTCTGCACTAAACCCATCTGGTCCTGGGCCTTTTCTTGGTTGGGAGACAATTAATGACTGCTTCTATTTTTTTAGGGGATATATGACTGTTTAGATCATTAACCTGATACTGATTTAACTTTGGTACCTGGTATCTGTCTAGAAAATTGTCCATTTCATCCAAGTTTTCCAGTTTTGTTGAGTATATGCTTTTGTAGAAGGATCTGATGGTGTTTTGGATTTCTTCAGGATCTGTTGTTATGTCTTGCTTTTCATTTCTGATTTTGATCATTAGGATGCTGTCCCTGTACCCTCTAGTGAGTCTGGATAAGGGTTTATCTATCTTGTTGATTTTCTCAAAGAACCATCTCCTCTTTGGTAATTTAAGCAATTTAAGCCATGCTTACATTGAGATTCTTTACAAAGTACATCTGGCTTCTTTCACAAAAATGGGTACGGTTGACTGAGAAATAGCACAGGAGATTTAGAGTCTAGGATGACTGAGGTAAACATGCCTGTGGATTTTAGGACTGGCCTAGCCCTAAGATAACATGGAAGTCACTTAAGCTCTATCCATATGATGACTTTTATGACCTAAAAGCAGTGCTCATGATTTAGGGGGGAAAGGTCAAAGATATCTAAGATAAATAAATTCTAAAGATAAGGACAATGCCTGTCTCACCAGGCAGCAAAAGCTCACCAGGTTGTAAAATGACATCATTCCTAGCATTCCAGGAAGAATGGCTGCACACTTCATTTCATTGAAAATGAGGTAAGCTGTGTGTTTAACTTTCCTGGCTACTCCAGTGCTTATCTGTGTTTACAAGGCTTTTTTTGACCTCAATGAGGAGGTCGGCAAATTTCTTTGAGACAAGCCTCAAACATGATGAGTTCTTGGACAGCCAAAACATAGTGAGATGCCATCTAAAACAACAAGAGCAACAAGATTTTTTAAAAAGTATGGAGCACCGGGCGTGGTGGCACACTCCTTTAATCCTAGCACTCAGGAGGCAGAGGCAGGTGGATTTCTGAGTTTGAGGCCAGCCTGGTCTACAGTTCTAGGACAGCCAGGGCTATACAGAGAAACCCTGTCTCAAAAAACCAAAAAAACAAAAAAGAGAGAGAGAGAGAGAGAGAGAGAGAGAGAGAGAGAGAGAGAGAGAGAGAGAGAGAGAGAGAGAGAGAAAGAAAGAAAGAAAGAAAGAAAGAAAGAAAGAAAGAAAGAAAGAAAGAAAGAAAGAAAGAAAGAAAGAAAGAAAGAAATTGGAGCAGACTAGATGTCTATCAGTAGATCAACAAATACTGAAAATGTGGTATATTCACACAACAGAATACTATTCAACTGTTAAGAAAAGTAAAATTACAAAAAGCTCAGCTAAATTTATGGAGTTAGAAACATCCATCCTATGTAAGATAACCCACTCAGGAAGAGAAACGTTACATGCTTTCTTTATGTGTGGATGCTAGCTTTTAAATTTTTGATAAGTGTGTTCCATTCAGAATATTTTTGAAAGTCAGGTAGATAGTAAGGGACCAGAGGGGAGGAGTGGATCTTTCAAGGATATAGAGTTATCCTTGAAATTATACGGAGAAATTATACTGGGATAATTAAATTGGGAGGAAGATGGCAGGGCAAGGTAGATGTGGGAATATGGAGCACAATAGAAAGCAGTAATCGTCTTTTGATAAGACATAGCAAATCATACTTCTACAGAAGTGTTGGGAGCTATTAAGACAACGCTATTGTCCTGATCTCTGAATTGGGCCTCTCCCCCCAAGAAGAAAAGGGGGTCAAAAGCGGGCCACCAATGCACCATTCTGAGAACAACCACAGAATGTTCCAGCCCTAAGTCAGCGCCAGATATCCTGACCACACCCTGATACCACCAAGTTCCTGCTTCCCCACGTAGCTGCCAAAAGAAAAATTTCCACTGCCCCACCCCTCCCGCTGATAAGTACTTGTACTTCCCCTTTTGCTTGTGCATTTCTGTTGCCCCACCCCTCCTGCTGATAAGTACTTGTACTTCCCCTTTTGCTTGTGCATTTAAGCCTTGGGCCTTTCTCAATACAGTGAAACCTTGATGTTACTCAGACTGCTTCTGTGTGTCATTCATGGCACAAGGTTCTCATCTTTCTCTACTCCCCATTTGGTTCTTAGGAGAAGGTCCCCTTGAGACCCTCGAATAACTGGACCTGCTGGACTGGTCATAGAAGCTTCATAAAATTTATACATTTATAAAAAGGATTTAAATAGAATTTCCTTATTTTTTTAATTGGTTATTTTCTTTATTTAAATTTTAAATGTTATCCCCCTTCCCAGTTTCCCTTTCATAAACCCCCTGTCCCTTTCCCCCTCCCCCCTGCTTCTTCTATGAGAGTCCTCCTCCACCCACCCACCCACCCACTCCCATCTCACTGCCCTAGCATTCCCCTATGCTAGGGCATCAAGCCTTCACAGGACCAAGGGCCTCTTCCCCCATCACCTTATAATGGGAAATGTAATGACACAAACGCTACCAAATAAAACCTCTAGTAGCAGGAATGAATTATAGTTGTTGAGTCATTGGCCAAAGTTACTATAAGTTAACACAGTTTACTTTGATATATAATAGTAAAAAACCTATATGTAATTAGAACAATATTCTACTTTCTTTTTCATTTGCTAGCATCTCAGGAGAAATCTGCAGTGTTCTTTATTTCACTTCCTATCATGTTCACCAATATTAAGTTCCTAGTATGAATTCTTCCAAATCTTATTCTATGATATTAGAAGCAGTATCCACTTAAAATATACATAGAGATATTTTGAATTTTTCCATATTTTATCATGTGAGATTGTAGTATATACATTAGTTTATAACTACAAATTGACAAAATAGTTGTAAACCATCTTCCTTGTAACTATATATTATATAGTTCACAATATGTACCACAATGTACTCAACTATTCTTTTGTAGGATATTATCATTTTTTTTGATATTTTCATTTTTGTTCAGCTACTTTGCTATTATAACCAATGTTGTAATAACAAGTGAATGCAATCTAATATTGACACGTCTAACTCTATTGATTGTCAGAGATGGTGGTGCATATTTGGTACTCTCTCTTGCTACTGAATTCATATATTTTGAATTTACCTGAAGAAGCATGAAGTATATTATCCAATAATGTGGAGTACTATCCTTTAAGACAGTGAAAATTCAGGTGGGAGTGGGTGGGAGAAGACCCTCAAAAAAGCAGAGGGAGGGGGATGGGATAGGGGTTTTCAGGGGGAAAACCAGGAAAGGGGATAACATTTGAAATGTAAATAAAGAAAATATCCAAGAAAAAAAGAAAAAAAATATATATATATATAAAAAGACTGTGAAAATTCTTCCTTGTCTGTTTAATATTAATATTCTTCTAAAAAAATAACTCTCTGTGGATGTGTGCAGAGACTTGATGTTCCAGGGTGGGGGGATACCCAGGGATCCCCACCAGCTCAGAGGAGAAAGGGAGGGGGAATGGGAGATAGAATCATGGGAGGGGGTAATGGGGAGGGGGCAGTGAGCAAGGTGTAATGTGAATAAGTAAAAAATAAATAAATAAATAAATAAATAAATAAATAAATAAATAAATAAATAAATAGAAAACCTCTCTTCTATCAAAAAGAAATTATTTTAAAATTAGAAAATTTGAAAAATGATGTAAATAATACTCTAATATGAGCCAGGCCTAAGTACACACCTTTAATCCCAGCACTCAGACAGCAGAGGCAGGTGGACCTCTGTGAATCTGAGGCCAGCCTAGTAGGCTACACAGTGAGTCTCTGTCTCAAAACAAAACAAAATAAGCAAACGAACAGAAAAACTAAGGTTGTTTCCTTTTAACTTCCTATAGGAGTAGATGGCAATGATTTTGAGTTCAGTTGTAATGGAAATATACAAAATTTCCTACTGAGTAGAACTGGCCATTATAAACATTTTGTAATGCATTAGGTTTTTGTTGTTGTTCTGTTTTATATTTAGTTTTTTGTTTGTTTGTAATTTTGTTTTGAGACAGGGTCTCACTACGTAGCTCACGCTGTCCTAGAACATACTAAGTAGACCAATCAGACCTCGAACTCATTGCCTGCTTCTGCCTTCCTAGTCCTGAGATTAAAAGTGTGTTCCACATTTGACTAGTTGTTGTTATAATTTGCTTTTTTTTTTTTTTAATCTAATGGTCTCTAATTCAGAGAGGCTTCTATGATCTTAATGAGGAGTAAGGGTTACACTTATCTGTGGAGATAAGGACAAATACTTGCAATGTAGTTAGGGATTATGCTGGTTTAGTAAAATGACAGTTGTAGGTTTTCCTCCAAGATCCATGACATCACTAGCTCTGAGCAGATGACTAGGTTTCCAGTACTAGTCATAATTTTCCTCTTGTAGAAAGATTATAATAGTCAGAAAAGCTGGGACTTTTATGAGATGGTGTCTTCTAGTAATGTCAGAAACTACTACACCCATATAAAGTTTAGAATACAACCAATTTAAGCTATCCCCTATGAGTTTACACATAAATGAAACTCAGACTATGGTTATTTAATTTGGCATTGGCAATTACTGGGGGTTCACCCCTAATCTATTAATTGCTGGCCTAGCTACTTCCCTAACAATGGATCCCAGATACTTGTTGTTTCTTATGGCCATGTGTTCATGGTTCCTCTCCCCCATGGTGGCTTCCTCTTCTCTCCTGTTCTTCCTCTCCTCTTCTCTCTCTCTCTTGCATTCAGGTCACTCCAAACCTTTAATCCTCCAGAAAATGGTTGTAGCTAATTGTATTTAACCTGTAATTTTAAATCAAGGAACAAGGCTTGCACAATAAAGCCAGTAAAGCTGAGAATTCACTCATAGACTTAGATCTTTGGGTACAGAATTAGCATTACAATACATAGACCAAACCTCAATCTATACAAAGAACTACAGGCAACTAAAGAATGCTGAAAGGGGGTGAAATTCTTTCCCTGTGAAAAGATACAACTGATTTTCCTAAAAAACTTGCATACAAGTAAAATTATACATACTGAGCAGGTTGTATTAGGAATTTGTATGTATATGCATATACATGTATGCATAAATATATGGATGTAATGATAATTAAGGTAAAAAGAGGCAATGGGTGAGAAATAGTGCAAAGAGAGTATATAGAAAGACTTGAAGGAGAAAAGGAAGGGGAAATGGTATAATTGCACAACAATCTCAAAATATAAAAGAAATAATATTTACAAAAACCAAGTCCTGGACAGTGTAAATAATAGATGACATATCAAAAAATAGATGGTGAATCACATGGGGACTGACCCCAGATGAAGGGTTTCAAATAATCAACTGTTGAGAGAGGAAGAACCATCCTTCCCCAAGATCCCTGAATGGTTGTTTATATAACACCAAATGGTCAGTCCTAGAAATATACACTTGTCCCCATTTAAGGACCTCATTTGTCTCCATTTTGAGGACCAGGCCTGGTTTTTAAAAAAGGCCATAAAGCACCAGCTCCAAGAATAGAACATAATAAGTCCCAGAAGCTTAGGTCAGAAGACACCAGCTGTAGGAACAAACCATAAAATCCAGAACAAGATCATCAAACCCTCTCATGCACTGGGCAGTCGTAGTTCATCAAATGATTGAATGATCATGACATAGGAATGTAGAACACTCATTACCTATAATCGCCCCCCCCCCAGCAACCACTAATGAAATTTTAGATTACCTAATTCTTCTAGAGAGTTCCCCAGTTCCCTGTAAGAAGGCCTGCATGCCTTTATGTGGGGGTTGCCATTTCAAAGAATTGTTAACCCCCAAATGCTGGTTATTTCTACAGAATAAAAGCCCTTTGTTTTTGCATACTATCTGAGCCTGGGGTCTACCTTCAGTAATTTTTGGACCCTTATAGTATTAAGATGCTTTTCCTCGTTTTTATTTGTATGTGTGGAGGTGAGAGAAGTGGGAATGCTTGTGCCTTACCATAACTGAGGAGGTCAGAGGACAACTTGCAAGCTTCCTTCTCCCCTTCCAGCACAGGGGTCAGAGGGAGGGAACTGAGGCAAGTGGCTTTAGTTACTGAACTACTTCACCAGGCCATTAAATCTAAGAGGTGAGCAAGAATTTCATAGATGCTAATTCCCTAAGGAACTGCATCCATTGTAAAGGGAAATACTTAAAGAGAAAATACCAGAATACGCTTATGATTTATTTTTTAAATGACAGTTTAAGACCCACGTAGCCCTCTTTCACTGTGGGTTAGGATTCTAAGGGTAATCATCTCAGGTGTAAATATTAGATATAATCTATCTAAATATGACATATGGCATATCAATTGATTGGTTGCTATGCTATGAAGACAGAATAAACACACTCTTATGTTGCCTTGGATATAGACTGCTTTATAAAAGTAAGTAGGTTAATATTCTCTTATACATTAAATGCTGAATCAAAATGATCATGCTTCTTTTAATATTTTGTCATTGTTTTCATTGTCTTAAAAGTAGTTGTGTGGTTAAACTAAATACCTTGTGCTGGGTGTGATGGAGTACACCTTTAATCCCAGCACTTGGGAGGCAGAAGCAGGAAGATTCTGAGTTCGAGGCCAGCCTGGTCTACAGAGTGAGTTCCAGGACAGCCAGGGCTATACAGAGAAACTCTGTCTCAAGAAAACAAAACAAAAAAGAAAAGTAAATAGCTTGTGTTTCAGATACCATGTGACAGAGGCAAGCAGATCTCTGAGTTCAAGGCTAGCCTGGGACAACAAGTTCCAAGTAAACAACAGCTTCGGTCCAGGCTTGGTGGTAGATACCTTTAATCTGGGCTATACCTTCTGCTGGAGGTATACATAAGGACAATGGAAGAAGGAAGGCTTCCTTCCTCTCTGCCTGCTTGCACTTGCCAGCACATTTGTTTGAACATACTTCGTTAGGATTCCAGTTTATTAGGATTCCAGTTTATACAGACCAGCTGAAACAAGTAGCCTCATGGGACTGAGCAACTACTAGATTCTTGGACTTCCTATTCACAGCGGCCCATTGTTGGGTTAATTGGACAGCAGACTGTAAATATTCCAATTATTTTTCCTTATCTATAGAGATATCCTATAAGTTCGGTGATTCTAGAGAACTCTGACTAATACAGGCTGACTGACAGTTTAGGAGGTTTAGTTCTTTATTGCAAGCAAGTAGACATGGTGCTGCAAAAAGAGAGAAGAGATGCCACAGCAGAAAAAGTTTGAGAGCCACTAAGCCTGGCTTGAGCTTCTGAGACCTCAGCCCATCTTCAGTAACATGCTTCCTCCATCGTGGCAACACCTACTTCAACAAGGCAACACCTCTTAATAGTTCCACTCCCTGGGAACCTATGGGAGTATATGGGAAAGGTTTTCTTTCAGACCACCATACTATCAGTACATCCTAAATATTTATTCATAGGGCTTTGGATCAGATTATTGGCTATTTTCTGTGTTTGATTTTGCTATATCATACATTTGTTTGTTTGTTTGTTTGTTTTGTTGTTGTTGTTCTTTTTTCGAGACAGGTTTTCTCTGTGTAGCCCTGGCTGTCCTGAAACTCACTTTGTAAACCGGGGTGTCTTAGAAATCCTTAGAAATCTGCCTGCCTCTGCCTCCCAAGTGCTGGGATTAAAGGCATGTGCCACCATGCCTGTCTCATATCATACATTTTTAATGAACCAAATATGAACTCAGGAACAGATTTATGACAATTTAATAAAATAGTATACTATTACTCCAATATTTGTTAAGTAGACCTAGTCTTAGTTCAAAAATTAAAAATTGATTATTTTTCCCCTCAGAATTTAAGGCATTTCACAAAAATTTACATTCTGATGAATATTTTATTACTAGATCTTGTGGAACAATTCTTCTAAAACTAAGAGACCCCAGGTCCATCCATTTGCCTAAAAAGGACCTTGATATAGCTGTCTCTTGTGAGGCTATTCTTGGGGCTAGCAAACACAGAAGTGGATGCTCATATTCAGATATTGGATGGATCACAGGGCCCCCAATGGAGGAGCTAGAGAAAGTACCCAAGGAGCTAAAGGGATCTGCAACCCTATAGCTGGAACAGCAATATGAACTAACCAGTACCCCCCGGAGCTTGTGTCTCTAGTTGCATATGTATCAGAAGTTGACCTAGTTGGCCGTCAGTGGAAAGAGAGGCCCATTGGTCTTGTAAACTTTATATGCCTAAGTACAGGGGAACGCCAGGGCCAAGAAGTGGGAGGACGGAGGGGAGTGGGGGGGGAGGGCATGGGGGACTTTTAGGATAGCATTGGAAATGTAAATGAAGAAAATACCTCATTAAAAAAAAAAGGAAAAAATTCAGAGACTGAGAGAAAGCAACATTCACTGCAAAATCAAATTTTACACATTAAAGACAGTAATACAATTAAATAAGCAATAATCATGTATTAGATAAAAAGAAAAACTAGATTTAAATTATGTAATGTCCTCAGAAAACACCAACTGGAAAGGGGGAAATGAAATAAATTTAATATTAAGCTGTGGGGCCTAGGAGTTAAAAGATAAGATTAAAATTGATTTTGTTCTATATGTCAGTCTTAAGAAATTTACATAGCTATAACCACAGTTCTTTTCCAATAGCGTAAAGCCTTAAAGAGGGGGGGGGGAGAAAACCACATCCAATTGAAAGATCAGGGAAAGGTCAGTAAAAATTAGGTTGAAACTAGGTCAAAATGGTAAACAAAGTGCTAGCACATTTCTCCCTTCAAAGTTTCTCCAATGGAAAGAAAAGAGAATTCGGGTACACAGAACAATTTTATCAGTGTAGTGGGGGCTAGGTGTGTTGTGTTTTTAAAACAAATTCCTGAAAGATGAAAAGCAGATGAAAGGGTCACTGAAAGTGACCCGTCCAGCAGTTCCAGTTATTCGAGGGTCTCGAGGGGACCTTCTCCTAAGAACCAAATGGGGGGAGAGAGAGACGGAAACCAAGTGCAAGAACGACATGGAAGCCATCTGAGTAGCATCAAGGTCTCTCTGTATTCAGCAAGGCTTAAATGCACAAGCAAAAGGGAAAGTACTTCTCAGCAGGAGGAATGGGGCAGCGGAAATGCACAAGCAAAAGAGGAAGTACTTCTCAGCAGGAGGGGTGTGGCAGTGGAAATTTTTCTTTTGGCAGCTACACTGGGAAGCAGGAACTTGGTGGTATCAGGGTACATCTTGTGGTCAGGATATCTGACGCTGACTTAGGGCTGGAACATTTTGTGGTTGTTCTCAGTACAGTGTATCGGTGGCCCGCTTTGACCCCCTTTTCTTCTTGGGGGGAGAGGCCCAATTCAGAGATCAAGACAATAGAGTTGTCTTAATAACTCCCAACCTGAAAGGATTTAAACTAAAGAAATTAACCAAACGATATAAATATCGCAGAAAAAAATGGAGGATTCCGGGCCAGGTTAAAAAACGGTTTTGCAAAGACCATGGAGCCAGAACGAATTGATCACCCTGAGTTCTGTTCTAGTGGAACAGAACTCTAAAACAGTGGAAGGGGATAGGTAGTAGGGAGAGGACTCTTTGCAGGCAGGAAGCTGGTGTCTGGGAAAGGGGAGGGAACTATTATTGCTGAAGCCTTTGGCTGAATCTCAAGGTGGCAAAGGATCTTGGCCTCCAGAGAGCTAAGCTGAAGGACCCGGGAGCACACCAGCAGCACCAGGACACCAGCAACAGTCACTTCACCTGCCCAGTCACGGGCTCACACAACTCTTGCCTCCTGCAGCAGGAGGATCTTTCCTTCTCATCTGGCGAGCTCTCCCTGGGCTGGACTCCTTCACCTCTCCTCAGGCTTTTAGCAGAAGTGGCCACAAGGTGTCCGGAGCCCCTCTGGCAGCCACTATCTCTGGCAGTAGGACACTAGAAAGGGCAGGCTAAAAAGTGGGCGTCCTGGAGCAGTGGTGGTGGTGGAGGGGGATGGGACTGAGCCCCTCAGGAGAAACAAAGTAGCAGTGGGAACCCCCGCCCAGGGGAAGACGAAGGGGAAGAGTTGGGAGGGGGGATCTGCAGTGAGCAGCAGAAACTGGGGATGTCCTTCAGAGCCAGACTGAGGTTCTGGAAGGAACAAGGTGGAGCCCGGAGGTGGGTACCTGGAAGCAGCTAGGGAAAACAGAGGGGACTGGGGGCAGCAGGCAGGGAAGCTCAGGACACTAAAATGGAGGGAGGAGAGGCACTTTACAGCTCTTCCTGACTTCCAAACAGATTTGCAACTATCCTATGGGGGCAGGGCTCTAGACTCAGCAGAGCACCTAGTATCTGGGGAAAGAACAGCCAGTCACTGAGGAGAGTCTCTTGTTCCTCTTTTGGGGAATTCCTGATTCTATTGGACACCAGCCAACAGCTTTGCCACTCTCTAGTACTTCCTTCACAGGGGCCCTAGGGAACCGCAGAGATAACACCACATGACCAGGTGCCAGGGCAGGTTTCAAGCTTCATCCTCAGGTTCTTGGCAACAGCAGTTAGGAACCAGCAAAAAGCATGGAGGCACTCACTGGGAAAAGTTCATCATTTACCCCCATAGTCAACTGTCTCTCCCCCTTTCACAATGCAGCCTTGGAGCCCTCCAGGACCCAGGAATGAGAAGGGCAGCAAAGCTGCATAACAGGACATGGAAAGTTCAAAACTGACCAAGAAAAGAGCTGGTCGGAAGAGGCAGAGGAGCAGATCTCCAGCCCTGCCCAAAGGAACATTGTGGGCTGCAGAATTTCTCATGAGAGGAAAGGAGATGAGTCTATCACACAGTGGAAAGGGACTGTGCTGGATCAGGTGCCTATAAACCCCTCCCTGTACCTGGAGAAATATGATGGGATTGACTGCATGTATGGGCTGGAATTTCACACAGATAAGAGGGTATTGTCCCTAAAAGTTCTTTCTGACAAAGTGGCATCATCCCGAGTCACTGATGCCAGCCTTGCTGATGCCATAATTGGCAAAGCAGTTAATCATCTACTTGAGGGTGATCATGGCTCTAAGGACGAGTGGAGGGGGATGGTCCTGGGACAAGTGCCTATCTTGGATAGCAACTTTTATATTACTTATGAGAGAGATCCTGTATTATAGATGTACCAGCTTCTGGATGATTATAAAGAGGGTGACTTCCTTTTTGTGGAGGTGTTCAGTGATCTCCCTCCTTTAGATATCGACCTGGAGCTTGTGGATGGCCTGATAGGAAAACACGTGGAATACACCAAAGATGACCGCTCCAGGAGGATCAGAATGGTCATTCACCAGGTTGAAGCCAAGCCTACTGTACTTCATCAAGTTTGAAGATGATTTCCATATCTATCTCTACGACCTGGTAAAACACTTCTAAGCATTTGTTACTGCATTATCACAACTACAGAAATAAAGTTAATTTCTTTGGAAATAAAGTTGAAGTTGTAATTTCCAGATGGGCTCAGGTTGCTGCTCTAGAGTGTGTCCTGGGCTCAATGCAAACATACCAGTTGTCCTGAAGAATGCAGGCTTCTGTGGGTATGGCATGCTCTCTGAAGCACTCTGCTGGGTGTGTTTGGTGAGTGGAAAATGGACAGATGGAGCAGCTGTCAATTCAGCCTGTGAGAAAAGTGAGCTAGTATCATAAGCAGTCATCTAAAAATGGAATGGGACTTATCTGGTCTGGTCTTGGTGGGGGAGAGTAGAAGGAACTGGAGATGGGTGGTGGAGGAGGGGGCAGAAGGATATGACTGCCCAAAGAGAGGTGGCAGGAAGCCAAAGAGAGAGGGGTGGCAGAGAGAGGCTCCCTGGAAGAGGAACAGAGTGAAGAAAGAAACAGATTGGGAAGAGGTGTGGAAGCAGGGTGAGGCATGGTGGTACCTTCTGGCTTTCAGGAAAACTAAGGAATTCAGGAAAAAGGATACACACAGCAGTGTAAAGAGGTATACAGCAAGGGTGGGCAGGGTGAGCCAATCAGAGAGGACCCTGAGGAGAGGCTCAAGGACCTGGGAGTCCAGAAGGACCGATGCATACCTAGTGATGGAGATATTAAAGAGGTAACCCTGGGAGAAGCAATTCCAAGAAGAAAGGCTGTCTCTGGGTAGTGAGAGATAAGGTAGCATGGTGGGTAGGTTTGGGGGGTGGGGGAGCCCGAAGGCCCAGGGAAAAAATGGCCTTGTGAGGGCATGCAGGTGCACTGAAGGGACACTAAAGGCCATTTCAACAGGGACTACTTGGACATTTTCAACCACAAATCAAGATTGCATATATCTCAGGCCTTTCTTTTTTCAGAGTCTGTGATAGCCAGTAGCCTGAAAAAGCTAGTAAGAGTTCCTAGCTTGCTCTGGGCAAAGGACAAGTATTTTTTTTCTTGGAAATGGTCCCTTCCTGGATCCAGGAATAGCAGTCTTGTCACTGTCCTTTTGCTGCTGGAATTGTCCTTGCCTTCCTAGGGGGGGAGGGGACGTCTGCTGATTGTGCCTCAAGTCTCCATGATATAGAGAGAACTTGCCTGTTCATGTTCTGTCACAGCTGCCTGAAGCCACAGGTGGTTCCATTCCTTGCCCAGGCAAAGGGAATCTGCACTTTCTGGTTAGACTCCCTACAAAACCTATAGCTCCTGACACCTTCTAGGTACCTTTTATTCAAACAAGTTTTCCCTTTCTTCAAAAACTGAGAGCTAACACTAAGGAAATGTGTGTACCTCCTGAAGGAAATGTGTGTACCTCTCTGAAATGGAAACTTATGGGTTCTTTGGACAGTCAGTTGTGTTGCATGGTGTTTGTCTAAGGCAAACAAATGAAAGAACATTTTACTGAAGCTGACACAGGTGAAAGGATGTTCTGCTAAACAAGCACATGAAAGGATGATGTGTGGTGAGGGGCTCTTCACTAATGAAATATGTATGTTGGTCTCCCTTACATTTTGTAGTTAGACTTTGTTTGTTGGGACTCTATGGGGAGAAACTCACTGGAGATCTTCTGGTGGTGCCCTTTGGCTTCTTACCACTTCTGAAGACTCCAACTGATGGTCACAGTTATGTCAGCTGAGGGAGACTCATGCTGAGACAAGAAACATGCTGTGGCAAGGCCCATAGACATGTGATGTTTGGAGGAATTATAAGAAGGGCTAGATGGACAGGGAAGGTGGCTGAGCTTGGCTTACTTACATAGCTAAACACTTCTTGATCTTGTGACTGCTGATGGTATTTTCTTGAGAGAGGCACAGTGGGGAACTTTCCTTGGGGTTCTCTTGGTCCTGGTCCCTCTTGCTGACTCACGCCAATGGTGAAGCCTGGCTCTCTCTTCTAATTAGTGTCACTGATAATGATTCAGGTTTGCTAGCCCAACTCTATAGAACTGGACTGCTTGTTTATCCATGAAGTGTTTGGGAGTAGATTGAGGTGCAGTTGCTGACCTGTGAACTAACTACTGATTTCCAGAAAATATAGATGGAAGTTGCTCCAAAGAACTATTCCTAAACAGGTGCACTTCCCCTGTATCCTTTCTTTTCTGCTACCACTGCTGGGTGATGGTCTAATAGGGTGGTTAAGGTATTTATTAATCAGGCTCTTAAAAAAAATAAAGTTATACCTCTCTTTAGGGAAGGGGACTATAAATACAAAAGGGCTATGGCTGTGAACCGTGGCTTTGTCCAACTAATTCCTTTGACTGTATACTGCTGATTGGAAAGGTTTGCTTCCTGCGAAGAAGACTTGTCAATGCCAGCCAAGTGCCTCAGTGCTCTGCCATATATATATTCATGTGAGGTCCAGGCCGTGAGTCTCTGTCCTCATGCTTTCTTTGTTTTCCTTTCCTATGCTTCCAAACCCCTCTGAGGACTGTATGTTTTCTTCCCTCCTTTAGCAAACTTTGTTCTTCCCAAAGCCACACATGGAAGAAGCAAGTGTCTTCCAGACATTGAAAGAAGGTGTCAAATCTTGTTGATGCTCACTGCCTACCAAGCATTGACTCAATAAGTTCATTGCATCAAAAATGACAAAAGACCAGCACACCTCACCAGATCAGCTGTAGTTTTCTTTTCTACATCATGTGTTTTTCTAAACCAACACCAGCAGTTTCTATTCCACAGACCCATTTCTGCTAGCTTAGATGGGTATATTTGGCAGTAGTATTTTGTTGTATTTAGCATCCAATTTGACTTTTTTAATTTTAATTTTATTTATATTTTCAAGTATTAACTTTAGTTCCTCATCCCTACCCATCCTCTTGGTCCCTCCCTCCCACAATTCTCCCCCTTCCCTTTCTCCTCTGAGTGACTGGGGGCCCATTGCATATCCCTCTATCCTGGCACTTCAAGTCTCTGGGAGGCTATGTGCATCCTCTCCTACTAAGGCCAAACAAGGCAGTCCAACTAGAAAAAAAGATAATCCATGGACAGGCAACAGCTTTGTGGGTAGGTCCAGATGCAATTGTTTGGGACCCACATAAAGGTCAAACTGCACATCTGCTAGATATATGTGGGAAGGCCTAGGTTCAGCCCGTATATGTTCTTTGGTTGGCGGTTCAGACTCCAAGATCCTCAAGGGTGCAGGTTAGTTGATTGTGTTTGTCTCATTGGGGAGTTTCTATACTCTTTGGCCCACAATCCTTTCCCATATAAATCCATGAGAGTCCCCAAACTCCAGTCATTGTTTGGCTGTGGGTGTCTCTATCTGTCTTAGTAAGCTCATGGTGGAGCCTCTCAGAGAATAATATGCTCCTGTCATGTATGTATATCCTTTTAGGATTTTTTACCTCATTCAGGATGATATACTTAAGTTCCATCCATTCTGGCTACTACAAATAAAACTGCTTTAATCATTGCAGACCAAGTGTCTTTATGGGATGTTGGAGCATCTTTCAGGTAAATAAGTAGGAGTGGTATAGCTGGGTCTTGAGATAGAGCTATTGCAAGTTTTCTGAGAAGCTGCCAAATTGATTTCTAGAGATTGTACAAGTTTGCACTCCTACTAGCAATCAAGGAATGTTCCCCTTGCTCAATATCTTTGCCAGTATGTGCTATCTCTTGACTTTTTGATCTTACCATTTCTGATGGATATAAATGAACCTCAGAGTTGTTGTGATTTGCATTTCCCTGATGACTAAGGACTTTGACCATTTCTTTAAGTGCTTCTTGGCCATTTGAGATTTCTCTTTTGAGAATTTTCTGTTTAGCTCTGCACTCTATATTTTAATTGAGTTATTTTGTTATTTGTGAATGTGGATATTAGTCCTCTCTCAGATGTAGGGTTGGTGTAGGCCCTTTTCCCATCTATAGGCTGCCGATTTGCCATTTGACACTGTTCTTTGCCTTACAAAAGCTTTTCAGTTTCATGAGGTCCCATTTATCAATATTTGATCTTAGATCCTGAGCCATTGGTATGCTGTTCAGGCTATTGTCTCCTGCAAAAATGCATTCAAAGGCCTTTCCCACTTTCTTTTCTATCAGATTTAGTGCACCCTGTTTTATGTTTAGGTCCTTGATCCACTTGAATTTGAGTTTTGTGCAGATTATAAATATGGATCAATTTTCTTTCTACATGTAGACATCCTGTGAGACCAGGGCCATTTTTTACCACTTTGTTTAAGTTGTATTTTTGTAAAGATTTATTTATTTATTTTATGTATATGTGTATACCATTTCTTTCTTCAGAAACACCAGAAGAGGGAATCAGATCTTATTACAGATGGTTTTAAGACACCATGTGGTTTCTGGGAATTTAACTCAGGACCTCTGGAAGAGCAGTTGGTGCTCTTAACCACTGAGACATCTCTCCAGCTCCCTGAAGTTGTTTTTCATCTATAGTACTTCTCTCATGGAATTTTGGGGGTTGCTTATATATAGTGTCATATCATCTGAAAATAGTGATACTTTGCCTTAGTCCCTTCCAATTTGCATCCCCTTGATTTCCTTTTATTATCTACTTGCTCTAGCTAGACGTTCGAGTACTGTATTGAATAGATAAGGAAAGAGGTGGCAACCTTGTCTTGTCCCTGGATTTAGTGGGATTGCTCTAATTTCTCTTCATTTAATTTCATGTTTGCTGTTTATTTGCATTATATCGCTTTTATTATGTTTATATATGTGCTCTGAACTCCTGATCTTTCCAAGACTTTTTACATGAATGGGTGTTACATTTTATTGAAGGCTGTTTCAGCATCTAATGAGATGATCATGTGGTTTCTTTCCTTGGGTTTGTTTATATAGTATATTATGTTGAAGTATTTGTATATATTGAACAATCCCTGTATCCTTAGGCTGAAGCCTACTTAATCATGGTAAATAAAGGTTTTGATGTGTTCTTAGATTCAGTTTGCAAGAATTTTGTTGAGTATTTTTGCACCAATATTCATAGTTAAGAATGGTCTGAAGTTCTCTTTCTTAGTTGGGTCTTTGTGTGATTTAGGTATCAGAGTAATTGTGGCTTCATAGAACGAAATAGGTAGTTTTTCTTTTGTTTCTATTTTGTGGAATAGTTTGAGGAGTAATGGTATTACATCTTATTTAAGGTCTGGTAGAATTCTTCACTAAAACGGTCTGGCATTGGACTTTTTTGGTTGGGAGGTTTTTTGATAACTCTCTGTATTATCTTAGGTGTTATAGGACTGTTTAGATAGTTTACCTGACCTTGATTTGACTTTAGTACAGAAAGCCATCTAGATTTTTTCAGTTTTGTAGAGCTAAACGCTTTTGTAGTTGCTTCAGATGATTTTCTTGAATTTTCTCAGATTCTGTTGTTATGTCTCTTTTTCATTTCTGATTTTGTTAGTTTGGATACTGTCTCTGTGCCCTTTAGTTAATTTGGCTAAGGGTATATCATATCTATCTTGTTGATTTTCTTAACAAACCAGCTCTTGGTTTGTTGATTTTTTGAATCATTCTCTTAGTTTCTAACCAGTTGATTTCAGCCCTGAGCTTGACAATATCCTGACATCTACTCTTCTTTGGTGCACTTTGCTTCTTTCTGTTCTAGAGCTGTTAGGTGTTCTTTTAAATTGCTTGTATAGGATCTCTTGAAAATTCTTTACAAAGGCATTTAATGCTATGAATTTTTCACTTAATGCTGTTTAAATTGTGCCCCATGATATTTGGTATGATATGTCTTCACTTTAGTTGAATTCTATAACTTCTTGGAATTCTTTCTTATTTCTACCCTGACCAAGTATCATTCAGCAGAAAGTTTTTTAGTTTTCAGGAGCATGTGGACTTTCTGTTGTTTTGGTTGTTATTGACATCTAGCCTTATTCTGATGTTATCTGATAGAATGCATGTGAGTATTCCCATTTTCTTGTATCTGTTGATGCTTGTTTTATAACCAATTATATTATCAGTTTTGGAGAATGTTCCATGAGGAGCTGAGAAGAATGTATATTCTCTTGTTTTGGGGAGAAATGTTCTATAGATATCTTTTAAATCCATTTGGTTCATAACTTCTGTTCATTTCACCGTGTCTCTGTTATTTTCTATTTCAATGACCTATCCATTGGTGAGAGTGGAGTGTTGAAGTCCCCAACTATAATTATTAGAAGTTCAATGTGTGTTTTGAGCTTTAGTAAAATTTCTTTTATGGATGTGTGTCTTAGTCAGGGTTTCTATTCCTGCACAAACATCATGACCAAGAAGCAAGTTAGGTAGGAAAAGGTTTATTCAGCTTACACTTCCATACTGCTGTTCATCATCGAGGAAGTCAGGACTGGAATTCAAGCAGGTCAGAAAGCAGGAGCTGATGCAGAGGCAATGGAGAGATGTTGCTTACTGGCTTGCTTCCCCTGGCTTGGTCAGCCTTCTCTCTTATAGAAGGAAGACTAGCAGCCCAGAGATGGCACCACCCACAAGGGGACCTCCTCCCTTGAACACTAATTGAGAAAATGCCTTACAGCTGGATCTCCTGGAGGCATTTCCCCTACTGAAACTCCTTTCTCTCTGAGAACTACAGCCTGTGTCAAGTTGACACAAAACTAGCCATTACAAAGTGGGTGCCCTGAATTTGGGGCATAGATGTTCAGATTGAGACTTTGTTTTGGTGGATTTTTTCCTTTGATGAGTATGAATTCTTCCTCATCTTTTTTTTTTTTTACTATTTGTGGTTGAAATATTATTTTATTGGATATTAGGATGGCTATGATGTGGGCCTGGGCCTGTGTACAGTAAGCTTTCCACGGAGGTCTTTGTCCTGACCAGGTGTGAGGGTTCAGGGGAAGGGGAGAGAATGCTACCAGGAAAGAGGAATTGTCTTTGCTGTCTTCACTACTGCAGCTGCATTCACCACTGCTGTAGCTTTTGTTGATCCAAGATGCATTATGCTGAGTCATACCTGGCTGAGCTGGTGGGAGGCTGACTTGCCAGGGAGAGGTGGTAGGGAGCTTCTTGTGGTGTTTTGGGAAAGCAGGTCCTTTCTCTGGTGGTGGAGTTACAACTCTTATGACAGAGGCTCTCAGATAATGACAGAGTAATTCTCATACACCTTTTTTTCCTTCTCAATAGGTTTCTTATATACAGTCTTGGTGTGGGTCAGAGTATGACAGTAGGTGTTTACTATTGGCTTGACCTAAGAGGATGGGGATACCTCATCTACATGTGGGAGGGCTTGGAGTGCTGTCTTTATATGACTGAAAGCCACAAACCTCTCTAAAGTGGGTATGTGACTACATGGCAGGGACCTGGTTACGGAAGCAGGCAAAGCTTCTACTGACCCTTCAGGGTTCCCAGGGCTTTAATTCTTAGCTCAACCTTACCAGGCTTCCTCTCACAACCCACAACCACATACTATTTCAGCTTGTTTCTTGTGACTGTTTGCTTGCAAAACTTTTTTCCAACCTTTTATTCTGAGGTAGGATCTGTGTTTGTCACTGAGGTGTATTACTTGTATGAAGCAAAGGGCTGGATCCTGCTTATGTACCCAGTCTTTAGTCAGTGTCTTTTTATTAGGCAGTTGAACCCATTGATGTCAAGAGATATTAAAGACAGATGATTATTAGTTCCTGATATTTTTGTTGTTGGAGATGGTATTCCGTGTTTATGATTCTCTTCTATTGGGTTTGTTGTGAAATGTTTAGTTTCTTATGCTTTCTTGGGTGTAGTTACCCTCCTTGTATTGAAAATTTTGTTCCAATATCCTCTGTAGGGCTAGATTAGTAAAAAGATGATATTGTTTAAATTTGGTATGGTTTTGGAATATTTTGCTGGGTATAGTAACCTGTGCTGGCCTATATGGTCTCTTAGGGACTGGATGATATCTGTCTAGGATCTTCTAACTTTTAAAATCTCTGTTGCAAAGTATAGTACAATTCTCACAGGTCTGCCTTTATATGTTACTTGGCCTACTCCTCTTCAGGGAGAAGCTTTTAAGTTTCTTCATTCTGTGCATTTAGTGTTTTGATTATTTTGTGATGAAAGGATTTTCTTTTCTGGTCCAATTAATTTGGTGTTCTGTAGGCTTCTTGTACATTTATGACCATCTCTTCCTTTAGGTTAGGGAAGTTTTCTTCTATGATTTTGTTGAAGATGTTTTCTGGCCCTTTGAGCTGGGATTCTTCACCCTCTTCTATTCCTATTATTTTTAGGTTTGGTCTTTACATTGTTTCCTATATTTCCTGGAGATTTTGGGTTTGGAGCTTTTTTTTTTTTCATTTTTTTATTAGCTATTTACTTCACTTACATTTCAAATGTCATCCCAAAGTCCCCTATACAATCCCCCCACCCTGCTCCCCTACCCTCCTACTCCAAATTCTCGGCCCTGGCGTTCCCCTGTACTGGGACATATAAAGTTTGCAAGATCAAGGGTCCTCTCTTCCCATTGACGGCCGACTAGGCCATCTTCTGCTACATATGCAGCTAGAGACACAATCACTGGGGGTACTGGTTAGTTCATATTTTTGTTCCACCTATATGGTTGTAGACCCCTTCAACTCTTTAGGTACATTCTCTAAGTTGTCCATCTCTTGGGTTTCCTCGTTTTGTGTTTTCTCTATTGTTTCTATTTCAATTTTTAGTTCTAAGACTGTTTTATTCAACTCCTTTACCTGCTTGCTCGTATTTTCCTGCATTTCTTTAAGGGATTTATTTGTTTCTACCTGTTTGCCTTTGTTTTCCTGTTTCTTTAAGTAGAGTTTATTATATCTTCCTTAAAGGCATCTGTCATTTTCAAAAGATGGGATGTTAAGCCACTATCTTGCTTTTCAGTCATGTTAGAGTATCCAGGGATTGCTCTGGTGGAAGAACTTGGTTCTGATTGTGCCAAATAGCATTGGGTTCTGTCACATATGATCTTCTGCTTGCTTCTGGCCATCTGGTTCACTCTGGTGTTAACTGGCCCAGGTGTCTCTGATTGTAACTGGTCTCCTTGGAGGCAGAGAGCTCTGTAATCTGAGTTAGGGCTGATCTCCTTGGAGACAGGCAGTGTTGTCTCTGATTAGAGTGGGCCTCCAATGTCTCTGGTTAGGGTAGACCTTCTGTGTCTCTGTTTACTTCAGAAATCCTGTGCCCCTTTTACTGAAGATGTCCTGTGCCCTTGGTTACTATGGAACTCCTGAAAGACCTGCAAGCTGTAGTATTTGGGCAGGTATTGGGCCACTGATCTGGCCCTGGTGAGGAAAAGGTGCCGAAGGAAATTGGAGCTTGGGGGGTTGAAGTGGAAGTGGGGGGTAAGTACCTTGTCAGCTTGGCTGGGTGCATGTTCCAGACTGTGTGGAAATTTGGGTAAGAGAGTCCCCTGTGTCTTTGGTTACTTTGGACCTTCTGGGAGGTAACTATGCTGTTACATTTGGGCAGGTATTGGGCCACTGATCTAGCCTACATCTTCTTGATGGATCATATTTTTGATGTGTTCCTGGATTTAGTTTATGAGTACTTTATTGAGCATTTTTGCATCAATGTTCATAAAAGAAATTGTCCTTAAGTTCTTTTTTCTTTTAGTCTTTGTGTGGTTTAGAAATAAGGGTGGTATGGCTTCATAGAATGAGTTTGGTAGTGTACCCTCGGTTTCTATTTTGTGGAATAGTTTGAGGAGTATTAGAATTAGCTCTTCTTTGATTGAATTATGCACTAAAACCATATGGACCTGGGCTTTTTTGGTTGAGAGATTTTGATGACTGCTTCTAATTCTTTAGGGGATAAAGGGCTGTTTAAATAGTTTACATGATCTTGATTTAACTTTGGTATGTGATATCTATCTAGACAATCATCCATTTCATTAAGGTTTTCCCATTTGGTGGAGTACAGGTTTTTGAAACAAGACCTAATGATTCTTTGAATTTGTTCAGTGTCTCTTGTTAGGTCTCTACTTGCATTTCTGATTTTGTTTATTCAGGAAATGTCTCTCTCTCTTTTGGCTAAAGATTTGTCTAACTTGTTAATTTTCTCAAAGAACCAGCTCTTGATTTTGTTGATTCTTTGTATTGTTTTCTTTTTTTCTAATAGATTGATTTCAGCCCTGATTTTTATTATTTCCTACCCTCTACTCCTGTTAGGTGTGCTTGCTTCTTTTTTTTTTTTTTTTTTTTTTCATTCCCTACAATGTTCAGGTGTACTTTTAAATTGCTGGTATGGGGACTTTCTAATTTCTTTATAGAGGCTCATAATGTTTTGAACTTTCCTCTTACTACTACTTCTATTGGGTCCCATACATTTGGATATGTTGTGCCTTCTTTTTCATTGAAATCCAGAAATTCTTTAATTTCCTGTTGTGGATAGCCCTGGCCATCTATTTTGATGCTAATTTTGCTATCCTGGTGGATGTTGCAGATGAGGAGTGAATCACTCATCACAGTCGACTTCTTGTGTAACTTTTCCACATTTTAACTTGTAAAATAAAGGCTAGAGCAGGTGACTGGGCAGTTGAAGGGAAGGTGGAGCTGAAAATTTGGGAGAAGAAGGAAGAGAGGAGGGGAGAGAGGACTATGGAGGAGGAGGGAGAGGAGTAGGTGTAAGGACAATGGAGCAGAACCATGTGGCCTGGAGAAATCACAAGTTATAAGGGATCTCATAGATGGGGAATATAGTAATGTAATGATAGATATGCCCAACCTAGGAGTGTAGCTTGTAATACTATTTATTGAGTTGTGATTTCTTTGCTCTAGCTTTTCTGGGCTGGAGATTTACTAGAACATCATTGAGTAGACAGTTGTTCAATTTCCATGAGTGTGTAAATTTTCTCATTGTTTCCGTTGTTGTTGAAGTCCACTTTAATCCATGTGGTCTCATAAAATACAATGTGTTATTTAAATTTTCTTATATTTGTTGAGGCTTCCTTTGTGACTGACTATATAGTCAATATTGGAGAAAGATCCATGAGGTACTGCGAATAAGGTATATTCTTTTGTGTTTGGGTGAAATATTCTATAAATGTCTGTCAGGTCCTTTTGGTTCATAATATCTGTTTGTTTCATTATTTCTCTGTTTAGTCTTTATCTGAATGACCTGTCAATTGGTGTGAGTGGAGTGTTGAAGTTTCCTAGTTTTAATGTGTGGATATCTATGTGTGAATTAAGTTTTAGCAATGTTTCCTTTACAAATGTGGATAACCTTATTTGGGGGGCATAGATGTTCAGAATTGAGACATCATTTTGATCCATTTTTTTCCTTTGATTAATATGAAGTATCCTTTCCTGTATCTTTTGATTTTCCCTGTGTCTTTTGATTAATTTTGGTTGATGTTCTATTTAACTAGTTGTTAAAATAGATACTTCAGCTTGCTTCTTGGGTCCATTTGTTTGGAAAAAATCCAGTCATTTTCTCTGAGGTAATGTCTATATTTGTGGCTGAGATATATTTCTTGTTTGCAGCACAATGATGGATCCTGTTTTTACATTTATATGTTACCTGGCCATTTTCCCTTGTTGCTTTTAACATTCTTTCCTTGTTCTGTAGATCTCGTGTTTTGATTATTATTTTCTGGGAGGATTTTCTTTTCTAGTCCCATCTAATTGGTATTCTATAAGATATTATATTTATAGGCATCTCTTCCTTTAGTTTGGGAAAGTTTTCTTCTATAATTTTGTTGAGAATAATTTTTTGGACCTTGGAGCTGGGACTCTTCACCTTCTTCTATTCATATTATTCTTAGGTTAGATTCTCTCTTCCATCTCCTGTATTCAGTTGGTGCTCACATCTGTTGTTCCTGTTATCTGCCCTAGGTTTTCCATCTCCAGGATTTCCTCAGTTTGTGTTTTCTTTATTGCTTCTATTTCCACTTTCAGGTCTCACACAATTTTATTCCCTGTATGTTTTTAAGGGATTTGTTTGTTTCCTCTTTAAAGGCAACTATCATCTTTAGAAGATTGGATTTAATGTCATTTTCTTGTGATTCACTTGTGTTAGAATATCCACAGTGATCTGACTGTGTATGTCAAACATATGTTTTTATGTATTTGTTTTAGTCAGGGTTTTACTGCTGTGAACAAACACTGTGACAGAGGAAACTCTTATAAGGACAACATTTAATTGGGTTTGGCTTACAGGTTCAGAGGTTTAGTCCATAAAAATCAAGGTGGAAACATGGCAGCATCTAGGCAGGCATGGTGCAAAAGGGCCTGAGAGTTCTATATCTTCATCTAAAGGCTACTAGGAGAATACTGGCTTCTATGCAGCTAGAAGTAGGATATTAAAACCCACTTCCAGAGTGACAAACCTACTCCAACAAGGTCATACCTACCCCAACAGGGCAATTCCTTCTAATAGTGCCACACCCTGGCCTGAGCATATTCAAACCATAACATTCCACTCCCAGGCCCCAGTAGGCTTGTTTGAACATATGAATCTATGGGGCCATACAGAAGCATAGCATAATGCAAAATACATTTAGTCTAACTTCAAAAGTCCCCATTGTCTATAGCAGTCTCAACAATTTTAAAACTCCAAAGTTCAAAGTCTCTTCTGATAGTCATCCAATCACATAACTAATCCCCAAAGCAAGAAAGGAATATACCGAGGCAAACTCCAAACTCTGCATCTCTATGTCTGATATGAAAGTGGTCTTCAGATCTCCAACCCTGTGATGGGTTGTGTGTGCTCAGTCCAGGGAGTAGCACTATTAGGAGATATGGCCCTGTTGGAGTTTGTATGTTACTTTGGGTGTGGGCTTTGATACCCTCATCCTAGCTGCCCGGAAGCCAGTACACTGCTAGCTGCTTTCAGATGAATATGCAGAGTTCCTCCTGCACCAAGCCTGCCTGAATGCCTCTATGTTCCTGCCTTGATGATAATGGATCAAACCTCTAAACCAGTAAGCCAGTCACAATTAAATGTTGTCCTTATAAGAGTTGCCTTGGTCATGGTGTTTGTTCACAGCAGTAAAATCCTAACTAAGACAGAAATTAGTAGTAGAAGTGGGGTACTGCTATGATAGGCCTGACCATGTATTTTTTTGGAAGAATGTAGATTTAGGGACTTTGGATTTGGAAAGGAGTGGAATGCTTTAAATGGGGCTTTCTGGGCCATCCTAATAGGAATATGGAAGATTTTGTTGCTGAGAGTAATTTGTGCTGGGCTGACCTTGTCCAAAAGGTTTTAAAAAAGAAGAATTTCAGTATGTGGAATAAAGATTGTTTTGTGGTATTTTGGTGGTGAATGTGGCTACTTTTTCCTCTAGTAGAAGTAATCTGCCTGAGGCTAAGGTAAAGATACCAAGATTAATTACATTGACAAAGGAAGTCTCAGAAATGCCCAGAATAGACTTTATTCTCCTTTTACGTCTCATAGTACTGGCTGGTTTTGTGTGTCAACTTGACACAAGCTGGAGTTATCACTGAGAAAGGAGCCTTCCTTAAGGAAATCCCTCCACGAGATCCACCTGCAAGGCAGTTTCTCAATTAGTGATCAAGGCAGAAGGTCCGTTGTGGGTGGTGACATCACTGGACAGGTAGTCTTGGGTTCC
>OW971681.1:4373402-4585441 GCA_921997135.2 Mus spretus
TATATTTCTGGCTTCTTTGTAAAAAAAAAAAATCATGTGTTCATAGGTGTGTGGATTTATTTATGGGTCTTCAATTTGATTCTGTTGATCCACCTGTCTGTTTTTATGACAATACCATTGTCTTAGTCAGGGTTTCTATTCCTGCACAAACATCATGACCAAGAAACAAGTTGGGGAGGAAAGGGTTTATTCGGCTTACACTTCGATACTGCTGTTCATCGCCAAGGAAGCCAGGACTGGAACTCAAGCAGGTCAGGAAGCAGGAGCTGATGCAGAGGCCATGGAGGAATGTTCCTTACCTGCTTGCTTCCCCTGGCTTGCTCAGCCTGCTCTTATTGAACCAAGATTACCAGCCCAGAGATGGTCCCACCCACAAGGGGCCTTTCCTTGATCACCAATTAGAAAATGCCTTATAGTTGGATCTCATGGAGGCATTTCCTCAACTGAAGCTCCTTTTTCTGTGACAACTCCAGTTGTGTCAAGTTGACACAAAACTAGCCAGTACAATCATGATTTTTTTAATTACTATTACTCTGTAGTACAGTTTGAAGTCAGGAATGGTGATACCTCTGAAAGTCCTTTTATTGTTCATGATTGTTTTGGCTATCCTGGGTCTTTTGATTCTCTATTTGAAGTTGAATATTGCTCTTTCAAGATCTGTAAAGAGTTGTGTTAGAATTTTCATGGGTGCAACTTTAATTTTTTTTTTAAAATCCATGCTTAATGGTATTTCTTAAATGTTTTAACCTCTCTTTTAGCCTACCACCCACCAGAGGTAGTGGGAAAGAACAGGGAAGTGGACCTGTTTAGAAAGATTCTTTGGAGCAAATCCCATCTGTGTTTTCTGGAAATTGACAGTTTAGTTCGTAGATTAATAGCAGCAGCTTGATAAATTTGTAAATACTTTACAGCTATATCATTAGTCTTGTTTCATAGAGTTGGGTTAGCAACAATGGTGACATGACCTAGCAGAGACAGCCAGGCCTCAGCCTCAGCACAAGTCAGCTAGAGGGATCATGAGGAGTGCCAGAAGTTCTCATCTGTGCCTCTCTCAGGGAAGCAAAGGTCAGCAAAAACACTAGCCCAACAAGGGTTATACAGCTAGCTCTATAAGCAAGCCTAGCTCAACCTCCTTCACTGTCCATCCAGTCCTATTTATACCCTCCAAACATCACATGTCTTCCATGTGTCTTGTCTCAGCAAGTGTCTTGCCTCACTTAGCTATGTCTTGTCTCAGCATGTGCATCTGTCTCAGCTGACATATCTCTGTCAATCAGCCAAAGTCTGAGGAAGCAGCAAGAAACTGTAGCACACCACCATAAGTTCTTTTGGTGCGTTTCTCTCTATGAAGTCCCAAAAATTGTAGCTCAACTTCACAATGTAAGGCAGATCAATACATGTGTGTTATTAGCAAAGAATCTTTTATCACTTATCACTTCACATGTTTGTTTTAGCAGAACATCCTTTTACCTGTGTCCACTTCAGCTAAAAAAAATTTTCTCATTTGCCCTGCCAAAACACCATCTAACCAACTTTTAAAAGAACCATCTAACCATCTAACCAACTTTTAAAAAGTTTCTACTTTCAGATGGAAATTGCATTGAATCTGTATATTGGTATTGATAAGATGGCCATTTTTTATTTTTTATTAGATATTTTCTTTATTTAAATTTCAAATGTTATCCCTTTTCTTAGTTTCCCCTCCAAAACCCCCCTATCATTTCCCCCCTCTTCCTGCTCACCAACTTACCGACTCCTGCTTCTCGGCCCTGACATTCCCCTATACTGGGGCATAGAAACTTCATAGGAACAAGGGCCTCTCCTCCCACTGATGACAAACTAGGCCATCCTTTGTTACATATGCAGGTAGAGCCATGAGTCCCACCATGTGTTTTCTTTTGTTGGTGGTTTAGTCCAAGGGAGCTCTGGAGATTATACAGGTTAGTTCATATTGTTGTTCCTCCTATGGGGCTACAAACACCTTCAGCTCCTTGGGTACTTTCTCTGGATCCTTCATTGAGGACCCTGTGCTCTGTCCAATGGATGGCTGTGAGCATCTACTTCAGTATTTGTCAGTTACTGGCAGACCCTCTCAAGAGACAGCTTATATCAGGGTCCCGTCAACAAGCTCTTTTTGGCATTCACAATAGTATCTGGTTTTGGTGGTTGTTTATGGGGTGGATCCCCAGGTGGGCAGTCTCTGGATGGTCATTCCTTCAGTCTCTGCTCTGAAGTTTGTCTCTAACTCCTCCCATGGGTATTTTGTTCCCCCTTCTAAGAAGGATCAAAGTATCCACAATTTCTTCTTCCTTCTTCTTGAGTTTCATGTGTTTTGTGAATTGTATCTTGGGAATTCTAAATTTACACAATATCTTTCCACAAATCCAGCCCTTCAAAGGATAATAAAGGGAAAACTCCAACATAAGGAAGGAAACTATGCCCTAGAAAAAGCAAGAAAGTAATCTTTGAACAAATCTAAAAAAAGATAGCCACATTAACAGAATTCCAACACTAACAACAAAAATAACAGGAAGCAACAATTAATTTTCCTTAATATCTCTTAATATCAGTGGACTCAATTGCCCAATAAAAAGACATAGACTAACAGACTGGCTATGTAAACAGGACCAAATATTTTGCTGCATACAGGAAACCCATTTCAGGGACAAAGACAGACACAACCTCAGAACAAAAGGCAGGAAAACAATTTTCCAAGCAAATGGTCCCAAGAAACAAGCTGGAGCAGCCATTCTAATATCGAATAATATCAACTTTCAACCTAAAGTTATCAAAAAAGACAAGGAAGGACACTTCATACTCATCTAAGATAAAATCTACCAAGGTGAACTCTCAATTCTGAACCAATACTTCTCAAACTATTTCACAAAATAGAAACAGAAGGTACTCTACCCAATACATTCTATGAAGCCACAATTACTCTGATACCTAAACCACAAAAAAGACTCAACAAAAAAAGAGAACTTCAGACCAATTTCCGTCATGAATATCGATGCAACAATTCTCAATAAAATTCTTGCACACCGAATCCAAAACACACCAAAATGATCATCCATCATGACTAAGTAGGCTTCATCCCAGGGATGCAAGGATGGTTCAATATATGGAAATCCATCAGCATAATCTACTACCAAAACAAACTCAAAGACAAAAACCGCATGATCATCTCGTTAGATGCTGAGAAAGCATTTGACAAAATCCAACACCCCCTCATGATAAAAGTCTTGGAAAGATCAGGAATTCACGGCCCATACCAAACATAATAAAAGCAATATACAGCAAACCAGTAGCCAATATCAAACTAAATGGAGAGAAACTTGAAGCAGTCTCACTAGAATCAGGGACTAGACAAGGCTGCCAACTCTCTCCCTACCTATTCAATATAGTACTTGAAGACTGGCCTCACTTGGTCCCTCAACCTTCAGGAGAAACAGGGTATTCCTGTGAGCAAGGAGTCAGTGAAAAGTGACAAACAGATGTGAATACAAGGGAGTGTTGATCTGAATGTAGTTTCTCAAAGCAAACATCCGACTTATATGACAGAAGGAAACAAGGAAGTTAAGTGATACATTAAGGTCATCCAAGGTACATTGAGGTTATCGGATGCAAAATGACTTTTACAACAAAACAGAGGAATGCATGCTTAAGAGCTAACTGGAACCAACTGGGATAAAAATCAATAACAACTGGGATCAAAATCTGCTCCACTTAAGGTCAGCTTATTCATAGAAGTCAGGGGCAAGGGCTTCATGCCCTTGCCACAGTTCCAATTCTATTGTATAATCCACCTTCCTCTTAGGCCATTGTAAATTCCTGTGTGTGGGAGTGACTCAGCTATTGTTCTAAGTATTTACTCTAGTTCCTTCTTAGATCACAACCTTCCTTCTTCCTAGGCCATCGTAAATTCCTGTGTATGGGAGTGACCTTGCTAATGTTCTTCTAAGTATGCTTTGTAGACTAGTCCTGAGATTTCTAGCTCTATTCCAGTAAATTGTAATGCCTGAATTCTATCTCTGTCCCTCTGTCAACACTCGAGACTTTATCAGAATGAGTAACTTTCTTACAAAAATTAAAGCCCAAGGTTGGCTCAACGATTTCCTAGGATATTAGAACACTAGTGGAGGCTAATCTAACTTAGCTATTTCAAAATCAGCCCTTAGAGGCACTTATAATAAAACAATATTGAAGGAAAGCACACAGATCTACTGACCGACTAACACAGGGACAGGTTTGGAGCATTAGTGCTATGGGATGCCAAGGCTCTAGGAGACTGTTTCCGTGAAACGTTTTGCTTTGGGACTGCATCCAAGCTTTTGGGCCTGCCATGCAGTCACTACTGGAGTGGGTGTGGCACTAGCCAGAGCAATTAGACAACAAAAGGCAACAAAGATTGCCATTTTTGCTATATTAATCCTACCAACACATGAGCATGGGAGATCCTACCATCTTCTCATATCTTATTCAGTTTCTTTCTTCAAAGTCTTGAAGTTATTGTCATATAGGTCTTTTACTTGCTTGGTTAGAGTTACACCAAAATATTTTATATTATTTGTGACTACTGTGAAGGGATTTTTTTTCCATGATTTTTTTTTTAAATCTCAGCCCATTCATTGTCTATATAGGAGGGCTACTGGTTTGGTTCTTTTGTTTGTTGGTTTGTTTGGTTTTTTTTTTTAGTTAATTTTATATTCAGCCACCTCAATGAAGGTGTTTATTAGCTGGTAGAATCCCTGATGGAATTTTTGATTTCCTTTAGTTGATTTATTGCTATAGCTAAAACTTCAAGTACTATATTGAGTAGACATAGAGAGACTGTACAGCCTTGTCTTGTCCGTGATATTAGTGGTTATGATGGTTTAAATGTGCTTGGCCTATTTGAAAAGTGGCACTATTTGGAGGTGTAGCCTTGTTGGAGGAAGTGGGCTTTGAGGTCCTACGCTCAGGCTCTGTGCAGTGCAGAAGAGACCTTCTGACTGGCTGCCTGTGGAAGCCAGTCTTTTGGCTGCCTTCAGATTAAGATGTAGAACTCTTGGCTCCTGCAGCACTATGTCAGCCTGCATGATGCCATGCTTCCTGCCATGATGATAATGGACTGAACCTCTGAAACTGTAAGCCTACCCCAATTAAATGTTTTCTTTTAGAAGAGTTGCCTTGGTCATGGTGTCCCTTTACAATAAAACCCTAACTTGGACAGTGGGATTGCTTTAAGTTTCTCTCTATTTAATTTGATGTTGGTTTGCTGTATATTCCCTTTATTATGTTTCGGTATGTAACTTTTATCCCTAACCTTTCCAAGACTTTTATCATAAAGAGTGGTTGGATTCTGTCAGGCTTTTTCAGTATCTAATGAGAAAGTCCTATGCTTTTTCTTTCAGTTTTTTTTTTTTATTTTATATGATGTATTACATTTAACAGATTTTCACATGTTGAACCATCCCTGCACCTCTGCGATGAAGCCCACTTGGTCATGGTGGATGGTTTCTCTTGGATTCGGGTTGCAAGAATTTTATTGAGTATTTTTGCATCAATATTCATAAGGGAAATTGGTCTGAAGTACTCTGTTTTTGTTGGGTCTTTGTATGGTTTAGATTATCAGTGTAGCTGTGGTTTCATAGAAAGAATTGGGTAGTGTTCCTTCTGTTTATATTTTGTGGAGTTGTTTGAGAAGTATTGGTATTAGGTCTTCTTTGAACATCTGCTAGAACTCTGCTCGGTCTTCTTTTGGTTAGGATACTTCTAATGACTGCTTGTATTTCCTTAGGGGTTATGGGACTGTTTAGATGGTTTATCTGATCCTGATTTAACCTTGGTACCTGGTATCTATCTAGAAAATTATCCATTTCATCTAGATTTTCCAGGTTTGTTGAATATTGACTTTTGTAGTAGGATCTGATAATTTTTTGGATTTCCTCAATTTCAGTTGTTATGTTTCCCTTTTCACTCCAGATTTTGTTAATTTGCATATTGTCTCTGTACCCTGTAGTTATTTTGGCTAATGTTTTACCTATATTATTGATCTTCTCAAAGAACCAGCTCTTAGAA
Organism: Mus spretus; assembly: GCA_921997135.2. NCBI lineage: Eukaryota > Metazoa > Chordata > Mammalia > Rodentia > Muridae > Mus > Mus spretus. Next base: position 4,379,463 of record OW971681.1, read on the forward strand.
ATGTTGATTCTCTCTCTCTCTCTCTCTCTCTCTCTCTCTCTCTCTCTCTCTCTCTCTCTCTCTCTCTCTCTCTCTCTCTCTCTCTCTTTTCTACTTGGTTGATTTCAGGCCTGAGTTTGATTATTTCCTGTCATCTACTTCTTTTGGGTGTATTTGCTTCTTTTTGATTTAGAGCTTTCAGATGTGCTGTCAAGCTGCTAGTGTATGCTCTCTTCAATTTCTTTATGGAGGCACTCAGAGCTATGAGTTATCGTCTTAGCACTGCTTTCATTGTGTGTCATGATTTTGGGTATGCTGTGTCATCAATTTCGTTGAATTCCAAGAAGTCTTTCTTTATTTCTTCCCTGACCAAGTTATCATTGAGTAGAGAGTTGTTCAGTTTCCATAGGTATGTGGGTTTTTTGTTTGTTTGTTTTTAATTAGATGTTTTCTTCATTTACATTTCAAATGCTATCCCCTTTCCTACTTTCTTTTCCGAAAATCCCCTATACCCTCCCCCTCCCCCTGCTCCCCAAGCCACTCACTCCTACTTTCTGGCCCTGGCATTCCCCTATACTGGGGTGTGAATCTTTGCAAGACCAAGAAATTAAGGATGTTGAACAGTTTTTTTAGGTGCTTCTCAGCCACTCAGTATTCCTCAGTTGAGAATTCTTTGTTTAGCTCTATACCCCATTATTTAATAAATAGGGTTATTTAGTTTTCTGGAATCCAATTTCTTGAGTTTTTTTTTTTTTTTTTTTTTTTTTTTTTTTTTTTTTGTATATTGGATATTAGCCCTCTATCAAATGTAGGATTGGTAAAGATATTTTCCCAAACTGTTGGTGGCCTTTTTGTCTTATTGACAGTGTCCTTTGCTTTACAGAAGCTTTTCAATTTTTATGAGGTCCCATTTGTAGATTCTTGATCTTAGAGCACAAGCTATTGCTGTTCTGTTTAGGAATTTTCCCCCTGTGCCCATATCTCCAAGGCTTTCCCCCTCTTTTTCCTCTATAAGTTTCAATATCTCTGGTTTTATATGGAGTTCTTTGAAATACTTTGACATGAGCTTTGAACAAGGAGATAAGAATGGATCAATTTGCATTCTTCTACATGGTAGCTGCCAGTTGAGCCAGCACCATTTGTTGAAAATACTGTCTTTTTCCACTGGATAATTTTAGCTCCCTTGTCAAACATCAAGTGACTATAGGTGTGTGGGTTCATTTTTGGGTCTTCAATTCTATTCCATTGTTCTACCTGTCTGTTAATGTACCAGTACCATGCATTTTTTTTTTTATCACAATTGCTCTGTAGTACAGTTTGAGGTCAGGGATGGTGATTCCACCAGAGATTCTTTTATTGTTGAGAATAATTTTTGCTATCCTATGTTTTTTATTATTCTAGATGAGTTTGCAAATTGCCCTTTCTAAGTCTGTTATTAATGTCATTCTTAAAATCCTCTACCAGCATCATGAGATATGATTTTAAATCCAAATCTTGTTTTTCCCTTGTGTTAGGGTATCCAGGACTCGCTGTGGTGGGAGTACTGGGTTCTAATGATGCTGAGTGGTCTTGGTTTCCGTTAGTAAGTTTCTTAAGTTTGCCTTTTGCCATCTGGTATTCTCTGGTGTTAGATGTTCTAGCTGTCTCCAACTGGAGCTTGTTCCTCCTGTGATTCTGTTAGCCTGTGTCAGCACTCCTGGGAGTCCAACTCTATCCTGAGTCCCAGGGTCAGAGCACTCCCTGGAGTACAACTCTCTTCTGGTGGGGAAAGTGCACAGAGTTCTGAGGATCAGCTCCACCTCCTGGCTGAGGATGAAGGCCTGAAGGGAGCCTGTCCAGGAAGCTCTATTGCTTCTGTGGCCAGTGCCTCTCCTTTACGAACCAAGAGATCCCAGATAGAAAATAATTCTTCTTCTTCTTCTTCTTCTTCTTCTTCTTCTTCTTCTTCTTCTTCTTCTTCTTCTTCTTCTTCTTCTTCTTCTTCTTCTTCTTCTTCTTCTTCTTCTTCTTCTCCTTCTCCTTCTCCTTCTCCTTCTCCTTCTCCTTCTCCTTCTCCTTCTCCTTCTCCTTCTCCTTCTCCTTCTCCTTCTCCTTCTCCTTCTCCTTCTCCTTCTCCTTCTCCTTCTCCTTCTCCTTCTCCTTCTCCTTCTCCTCCTCCTCCTCCTCCTCCTCCTCCTCCTCCTCCTCCTCCTCCTCCTCCTCCTCCTCCTCCTCCTCCTCCACCCCCTCCCCCTCCTCCTCCTCCTCCTCCCCTCCTCCTCCTCCTCCTTGTTCTTCTTCCTTCTTCCTTCTTTCTTCCTCCTCCTCCTCCTCCTCTTCTTCCTCCTCCTCCTTCTTCTTCTTTCTTCTTCTTCTTCTTCTTCTTCTTCTTCTTCTTCTTCTTCTTCTTCTTCTTCTTCTTCTTCTTCTTCTTCTTCTTCTTCTTCTTCTTCCTCCTCCTCCTCCTCCTCCTCCTCCTCCTCCTCCTCCTCCTTCTTTTTCTTCTTCTTCTTCTTCTTCTTCTTCTTCTTCTTCTTCTTCTTCTTCTTCTTCTTCTTCTTCTTCTTCTTCTTCATCTAGCCTTAGTCTGTGGTGATCTAATAGGATGCATGGGATTATTTCAGTCTTCTAATGTCAGTAGAGGCTTGTTTTGTGACTGATTATATGATTAATTTTGGAGAAGATACTGTGAGTTGCTGAGAAGAAGATATATTCTTTTGTTTTAGGGTAAGGAAATGTTCTATAGATGTCTGATAAATCCATTTGGTTCTTAGTTTTACTGTGTCTCTGTTTACTTTCTGTTTCCATGACCTGTCTTTTAGTGAGACTATGCCATTGAAGTCTCTCACTATTATTGTGTTGGGTTCAATATGTGTTTTGAGCTTCAGTAAAGTTTCTTTTATGAATATTCGTGCCCTAGCTTTTGGGGTATAGGTGGTTAGAATTGAGAGTTCATCTTTGTGGATTTTCCTTTGATGAATATAAAGGGTCCTTCCCCATGTCTCTTGATAACTTTTTGTTGAAAGTCTATTTTATTAGATATTAGAATCCCAACTCCCAGTTTTTTATTGAAACCATTTCCTTGGAATACTTTTTTCTTAGCCTTTTAATCTAAGGTAGTGTCTTTCTTTGCCACTGAGGTGTGTTTCTTCTATGCAGCACAGTTCTGTACCCTGTTTGGGTATCCTGTCTATTTGCTTATTTCTTTTTATTGGGGAATTTAGTCTATTGGTATTGAAATATTAAGGCAGATGATTCTTAGTTCCTGTTATGTTTGTTGTTGTAGGTGGCATTATGTGCATTTGATTCTCGCCTTTTGGCTTTTTTTTGTGAGATGATTAATTTCTTGTTTTTTTTTTTTTTTTGGTGTAGGTACCCTCCCTGTGTTGGATTTTTCTTTCAAGAATTTTCAATTTCTTTTTGCCATAAAATATTTGGATTCTCCATCTATGTTGGTTGAGAGTGTTGCAGAGTATAGTAGCCTGGGCTGGCATTTGTGTTGTCTTAGGGTCTGCATGACCTCTGTCCTGGCTCTTCTGGCTTTTCATGTCTGTTGAGAAGTCTGGTGTAATTCTGATTGATCTGCCTTTATAAGTTACTTGGACCTTTTCCCTTATAGCTTTTAATATTCTTTCTTTGTTCTGTGCAGTTAGTGTTTTGATCATTATGTGACGAGAGGATTTTCTTTTTTGGTCCAATATATTTGGTGTTCTATAGGCTTCTTGTACATTTTTTACCATTTCTTTCTTTAGGTTGGGAAAGTTTTCTTATATGATTTTTTTGAAGACATTTTCAGATCCTTTGAGCTGGGAATTTTTGCTCTCCTCTATTCCTACTATTGTTAGGTTTGGTGTTTCGTTGTGTCCTGGATTTCCTGGATTTTGGGAGTTAGTAGTATTATGTTTTGAATTTTCTTTGAAAGTTGTGTCAATATCTACTAAGGTATCTTCTACACCTGAGACTCTCTCTCTCTCTCTAATATTCTTTGCTTTATTATAACCAGGAAAGTAAAGAAGTAGAGAAAATGTAGCCTATTTTTAAGTGTATATCCTATATAATTAGATATTACATAATATTCTGTAAGGATCATAAACGATAACAGATTTTATTAGTCGGTATGTTTGCTTCGTTGCATCAGATAAACAATTTCAGTTCTTACACTGGTTCCATCCTCCGATTTCAGGCTATCACAATCAATGAGATTTCCAGTACTTGGGCAGACTACCTTGATGTGCCAACTTGAGAGCAACTTCTTCAAATTTTAGAGTAGAGAAACTAGAACATATGAGGAGGAGGGAAGGCTTGAGCCTGTCTTATACTCTTTCTTTTTTTTTTTTTTTTTTGTTTTTCATTTTTTATTAGGTATTTAGCTCATTTACATTTCCAATACCAAAAGTCCCCCATACCCACCCACCCCCACTCCCCTACCTACCCACTCCCCCTTTTTGGCCCTGGCACTCCCCTGTACTGGGGCATATAAAGTTTGCATGTCCAATGGGCCTCTCTTGCCAGTGATGGCCGACTAGGCCATCTTTTGATACATATGCAGCTAGAGTCAAGAGCTCCGGGGTACTGGTTAGTTCATAATGTTGTTCCATCTATAGGGTTGCAGATCCCTTTAGCTCCTTGGGTACTTTCTCTAGCTCCTCCATTGGGAGCCCAGTGATCCATCCATGTGTGAGCATCCACTTCTGTGTTTGCTAGGCCCCAGCATAGTCTCACATGAGACAGCTATATCTGGGTCCTTTCAGCAAAATCTTGCTAGTGTATGCAATGGTGTCAGCGTTTGGAAGCTGATTATGGGGTGGATCCCTGGATATGGCAGTCTCTACATGGTCCATTCTTTCATCTCAGCTCCAAACTTTGTCTCTGTAACTCCTTCCAAGGATGTTTTGTTCCCACTTCTAAGGAGCGGCATAGTGTCCACACTTCAGTCTTCATTTTTCTTGAGTTTCATGTGTTTAGGAAATTGTATCTTATATCTTGGGTATCCTAGGTTTTGGGCTAATATCCACTTATCAGTGAGTACATATTGTGTGAGTTCCTTTGTGAATGTGTTACCTCACTCAGGATGATACCCTCCAGGTCCATCCATTTGGCTAGGAATTTCATAAATTCATTCTTTTTAATAGCTGAGTAGTACTCCATTGTGTAGATGTACCACATTTTCTGTATCCATTCCTCTGTTGAGGGGCATCTGGGTTCTTTCCAGTTTCTGGGTATTATAAATAATGCTGCTATGAACATAGTAGAGCATGTGTCCTTCTTACCAGTTGGGGCTTCTTCTGGATATATGCCCAGGAGAGGTATTGCGGGATCCTCCGGTAGTACTATGTCCAATTTTCTGAGGAACCGCCAGACTGATTTCCAGAGTGGTTGTACAAGCCTGCAATCCCACCAACAATGGAGGAGTGTTCCTCTTTCTCCATATCCACGCCAGCATCTGCTGTCACCTGAATTTTTCATCTTAGCCATTCTGACTGGTGTGAGGTGGAATCTCAGGGTTGTTTTGATTTGCATTTCCCTGATGATTAAGGATGTTGAACATTTTTTCAGGTGCTTCTCTGCCATTCGGTATTCCTCTGGTGAGAATTCTTTGTTCAGTTCTGAGCCCCATTTTTTAATGGGGTTATTTGATTTTCTGAAGTCCACCTTCTTGAGTTCTTTATATATGTTGGATATTAGTCCCCTATCTGATTTAGGATAGGTAAAGATCCTTTCCCAATCTGTTGGTGTTCTTTTTGTCTTATTGACGGTGTCTTTTGCCTTGTAGAAACTTTGGAGTTTCATTAGGTCCCATTTGTCAATTCTCGATCTTACAGCACAAGCCATTGCTGTTCTGTTCAGGAATTTTTCCCCTGTGCCCATATCTTCAAGGCTTTTCCCCACTTTCTCCTCTATAAGTTTCAGTGTCTCTGGTTTTATGTGAAGTTCCTTGATCCACTTAGATTTGACCTTAGTACAAGGAGATAAGTATGGATCGATTCGAATTCTTCTACATGATAACAACCAGTTGTGCCAGCACCAATTGTTGAAAATGCTGTCTTTCTTCCACTGGATGGTTTTGGCTCCCTTGTCGAAGATCAAGTGACCATAGGTGTGTGGGTTCATTTCTGGGTCTTCAATTCTATTCCATTGGTCCACTTGTCTGTCTCTATACCAGTACCATGCAGTTTTTATCACAATTGCTCTGTAGTAAAGCTTTAGGTCAGGCATGGTGATTCCACCAGAGGTTCTTTTATCCTTGAGAAGAGTTTTTGCTATCCTCGGTTTTTTGTTATTCCAGATGAATTTGCAAATTGCTCCTTCTAATTCGTTGAAGAATTGAGTTGTAATTTTGATGGGGATTGCATTGAATCTGTAGATTGCTTTTGGCAAGATACCATTTTTACTATATTGATCCTGCCAATCCATGAGCATGGGAGATCTTTCCATCTTCTGAGATCTTCTTTAATTTCTTTCTTCAGGGACTTGAAGTTTTTATCATACAGATCTTACACTTCCTTCGTTAGAGTCATGCCGAGATATTTTATATTATTTGTGACTATTGAGAAGGGTGTTGTTTCCCTAATTTCTTTCTCAGCCTGTTTATTCTTTGTGTAGAGAAAGGCCATTAACTTGTTTGAGTTAATTTTATATCCAGCTACTTCACCGAAGCTGTTTATCAGGTTTAGAAGTTCTCTGGTGGAATTTTTAGGGTCACTTATATATACTATCATATCATCTGCAAAAAGTGATATTTTGACTTCCTCTTTTCCAATTTGTATCCCCTTGATCTCCTTTTGTTGTCGAATTGCTCTGGCTAATACTTCAAGTACTATGTTGAAAAGGTAGGGAGAAAGTGGGCAGCCTTGTCTAGTCCCTGATTTTAGTGGGATTGCTTCCAGCTTCTCTCCATTTACTTTGATGTTGGCTACTGGTTTGCTGTAGATTGCTTTTATCATGTTTAGGTATTGGCCTTGAATTCCTGATCTTTCCAGAACTTTTATCATGAATGGGTGTTGGATCTTGTCAAATGCTTTTTCTGCATCTAACGTGATGATCATGTGGTTTTTGTCTTTTAGTTTGTTTATATAATGGATTACATTGATGGATTTTCGTATATTAAACCATCCCTGCATCCCTGGAATAAAACCTACTTGGTCAGGATGGATGATTTCTTTAATGTGTTCTTGGATTCGGTTAGGGAGAATTTTATTAAGCATTTTTGCATCAATGTTCATAAGAGAAATTGGTCTGAAGTTCTCTATCTTTGTTGGATCTTTCTGTGGTTTAGGTATCAGAGTAATAGTGGCTTCATAAAATGAGTTGGGTAGAGTACCTTCTACTTCTATCTTGTGAAAGAGTTTGTGCAGAACTGGAATTAGATCTTCTTTGAAGGTCTGATAGAACTCTGCACTAAACCCGTCTGGTCCTGGGCTTTTTGTGGCTGGGAGACTATTAATAACTGCTTCTATTTCTTTAGGGGATATGGGACTGTTTAGAAGGTCAACTTGATCCTGATTCAACTTTGGTACCTGGTATCTGTCCAGAAATTTGTCCATTTCGTCCAGGTTTTCCAGTTTTGTTGAGTATACCCTATTGTAGAAGGATCTGATGCTGTTTTGGATTTCTTCAGGATCTGTTATGTCTCCCTTTTCATTTCTGATTTTGTTAATTAGGATTTTGTCCCTGTGCCCTCTAGTGAGTCTAGCTAAGGGTTTATCTATCTTGTTGATTTTCTCAAAGAACCAACTCCTCGTTTGGTTAATTCTTTGAATAGTTCTTCTTGTTTCCACTTGGTTGATTTCACCCCTGAGTTTGATTATTTCCTTCCGTCTACTCCTCTTGGGTGAATTTGATTCCTTTTTTTCTAGAGCTTTTAGATGTGTTGTCAAGCTGCTAGTATGTGCTCTCTCCCGTTTCTTCTTGGAGGCACTCAGAGCCATGAGTTTCCCTCTTAGAAATGCTTTCATTGTGTCCCAAATGTTTGGGTACGTTGTGGCTTCATTTTCATTAAACTCTAAAAAGTCTTTAATTTCTTTCTTTATTCCTTCCTTGACCAAGGTATCATTGAGAAGAGTGTTGTTCAGTTTCCACGTGAATGTTGGCTTTCTGTTATTTATTTTGTTATTGAAGATCAGCCTTAGTGCATGGTGATCTGATAGGATACATGGGACAATTTCAATATTTTTGAATCTGTTGAGGCCTGATTTGTGACCTATTATGTGGTCAATTTTGGAGAAGGTACCATGAGGTGCTGAGAAGAAGGATATCCTTTTGTTTTAGGATAAAATGTTCTGTAGATATCTGTCAGATCCATTTGTTTCATCACTTCTGTTAGTTTCAGTGTGTCCCTGTTTAGTTTCTGTTTCCATGATCTGTCCATTGGTGAAAGTAGTGTGTTGAAGTCTCCCACTATTATTGTGTGAGGTGCAATGTGTGCTTTGAGCTTTACTAAAGTTTCTTTAGTGAATGTGGCTGCCCTTGTATTTGGAGCATAGATATTCAGAATTGAGAGTTCCTTTTGGAGGATTTTACCTTTGATGAGAATGAAGTGTCCCTCCTTGTCTTTTTTGATGACTTTGGGTTGGAAGTCAATCTTATCAGATATTAGGATGGCTACTCCAGCTTGTTTCTTCATACCATTTGCTTGGAAAATTGTTTTCCAGCCTTTCATTCTGAGGTAGTGTCTATCTTTTTCTCTGAGATGAGTTTCCTGTAAGCAGCAAAATGTTGGGTTTTGTTTGTGTAGCCAGTTTGTTAGTCTATGTCTTTTTATTGGGGAGTTGAGACCATTGATGTTAAGAGATATTAAGGAAAAGTAATTGTTGCTTCCTGTTATTTTTGTTGTTAAAGTTGGCATTCTGTTCTTGTGGCTGTCTTCTTTTAGGTTTGTTGAGGGATTACATTCTTGTTTTTTCTAGGGCGTTGTTCCTGTTCTTGTATTGGTTTTTTTCTGTTATTATCCTTTGAAGGGCTGGATTCGTGGAGAGATAATGTGTGAATTTGGTTTTGTCGTGGAATACTTTGGTTTCTCCATCTATGGTAATTGAGAGTTTGGCTGGGTATAGTAGCCTGGGCTGGAATTTGTGTTCTCTTAGTGTCTGTATAACATCTATCCAGGCTCTTCTGGCTTTCATAGTCTCTGGTGAAAAATCTGGTGTAATTCTGATAGGCTTGCCTTTATATGTTACTTGACCTTTTTCCCTTTCTGCTTTTAGTATTCTATCTTTATTTAGTGCATTTGTTGTTCTGATTTTTATGTGTCGGGAGGAATTTCTTTTCTGGTCCAGTCTATTTGGAGTTCTGTAGGCTACTTGTATGTTCATAGGCATCTCATTCTTTAGATTTGGGAAGTTTTCTTCAATAATTTTGTTGAAGATGTTTGCTGGACCTTTGAGTTGAAAATCTTCATTGCCATCCACTCCTATTATCCGTAGGTTTGGTCTTCTTATTGTGTCCTGGATTTCCTGGATATTTTCAGTTAGGATCTTTTTGCATTTTCCATTTTCTTTGATTGTTGTGCCGATGTTCTCTATGGAATCTTCTGCATCTGAGATTCTCTCTTCCATCTCTTGTATTCTGTTGCTGATGCTCAAATCTATGTTCCAGATTTCTTTCCTAGGGTTTCTATCTCCAGTGTTGCCTCACTTTGAGTTTTCTTTATTGTGTCTACTTCCCTTTTTAGGTCTAGTATGGTTTTGTTCATTTCCATCACCTGTTTGTATGTTTTTTCCTCTTTTTCTGTAAGGATTTCTACCTGTTTGATTGTGTTTTCCTGTTTTTCTTTAAGGACTTGTAACTCTTTAGCAGTGTTCTCCTGTATTTCTTTAAGTGATTTATTAAAGTCCTTCTTGATGTCCTCTACCATCATCATGAGATATGCTTTTAAATCTAGGTCTAGGTTTTCGGGTGTGTTGGGGTGCCCTGGACTGGGGGAAGTGGGAGTGCTGGGTTCTGATGATGGTGAGTGGTCTTGGTTCCTGTTAGTAAGATTCCTACGTTTACCTTTCACTATCTGGTAATCTCTGGAGTTAGTAGTTATAGTTGACTCTGTTTAGAGATTGTTCTTCTGGTGATTCTGTTACCGTCTATCAGCAGACCTGGGAGACAGATTCTCTCCTCTGAGTTTCAGTGCTCAGAGCACTCTCTGCTGGCAAGCTCTCTTACAGGGAAGGTGCACAGATATCTTGTATTTGGACCTCCTCCTGGCCGATGAAGAAGGCCCAAAACAGGACCTTTCTCAGAAGCTGTGTTGCTTTGGCAGTTCCCAGAAGCTGCCAGCTTCTGTGGTGCAGACTCTCACCTGTGCAGACTAAATTCCTAAGTTCCTTGGAGTCCCGGAACCAAGATGGCGACCGCTGCTCCTGAGACTGAGGCCGCCTCCCGAGCCAGGCGGACACCTGTCCTCTGGTCCGGAAGGTGGTCGGCTGTCTGCGGCCCGCAAAGGGTGCTGCCTCAGCGGCTCTGTGTTTCTGCCTGTCCCAGAAGCTGTCCGGTTCTCTGGTGCACCCTCTCATCTGTTCAGACTAATTTCCTAAGTTCCTTGGGGTCCCGGAACAAAGATGGCGACCGCTGCTGCTGAGGCTGAGGACGCCTCCCAAGCCAGGCGGACACCTGTCCTCCGGTCCCGACGGTGGCCGGCTGTCTGCGGCCCGCAAAGGGTGCTGCCTCAGCGGCCCTGTGCTTCCGGCTGTCCCAGAAACTGTCCGGTTCTCTGGTGCACCCTCTCACCTGTTCAGACTAATTTCCTAAGTTCCGCGGGGTCCGGGAACAAGATGGCAACCATTGCTGCTGAGGCTGAGGCCGCCTCCCAAGCCAGGCGGACACCTGTCTTCCGGTCCGGAGGGTGGCCGGCTGTCTACAAGCAAGGCGGACCTCTTATTGTCTTTCTGATTCTTTTTTTTTTCCCAAATTTTATTAGATATTTTCTTCATTTACATTTCAAATGCTATCCTGAAAGTCCCCTATATCGTCCCCCCCACTTGCTCCCCTACCCACCCACTCCTACTTCTTGGCCCTGGCATTACCCTGTCCTGGGGCATATAAAGTTTGCAAGACCAAGGGGCCTCTCTTCCCAATGATGGCCGAGTAGGCCATCTTTTGCTACATATGCAGCTAGAGACACGAGCTCTGGGAATACTGGTTAGTTCATATTGTTATTCTACCTATATGGTTGCAGACCCCTCCAGATCCTGGGTACTTTCTCTAGCTCCTCCACTAGGGGCCCTATGTTCCATCCAATAGATGACTGTGAGCATCCACTTCTGTATTTGCCAGGCACTAGCATAGCCTCACAAGAGACAGCTATATCAGGGTCCTTTCAGCAATATATTGGTGGCATATATAATAGTGTCTGAGTTTGGTGGCTGGTTATGGGATGGATCCCTGGGTGAGGCAGTCTCTGGATGGTCCATCCTTTCATCTAAGCTCCAAACTTTGTCTCAGTAACTCCTTCCATGGGTATTTTGTTCCACATTCTAAGGAGGGATGAAGTATCCACACTTTGGTCTTCCTCCTTCTTGAGATTCATGTGTTTTCTCCTCTGTAAATTTAAGTGTCTCTGGTTTTATGGGGAGTTCCTTGATCCACTTAGACTTGAGCTTTGTACAAGGAGATGAGAATGGATCAATTTGCATTCTTCTACATGATAACTGCCAGTTGTGCCAGCACCATTTGTTGAAAATGCTGGTTTTTTTCCACTGGATGGTTTTAGCTCCCTTGTCAAAGATCAAGTGACCATAGGTGTGTGGGTTCATTTCTGGGTTTTTAATTCAATTCCATGGTCTGTCTGCCTGTCTGTCTGTCCCTGTACCAGTACCATAAAGGTTTTTCTTTGTTTGTTTGTTTGTTGTTTTTTTTTTTTTTTTTTTTTTTTTTTTTTTTTTTTTTTTTTTTTTGCTTTTTTGAAACAGGGTTTTTCTGTGTAGCCTTGGCTGTCCTGGAATTCACTCTATATGCCAGGCTGGCCTCGAACCCAGAAATCTGCCTGCCTCTGTCTCCCAAGTGCTGGGATTAAAGGAGTGCACCACCTTCCCAGGTACCATGCAGTTTTTATTACAATTGCTCTGTAGTACATCTGGAGGTCAGGCATGGTGATTCCACCAGAAATTCTTTTATTGTTGAGAATAGTTTTTCTATCCTAAGTTTTCTGTTATTCTAGATGAATTTGCAAATTGCCCTTTCTAACTCAGTGAAGAATTGAGTTGGAATTTTGATGGGGATTGCATTGAATCTGTAGATTGCTTTCGGCATGATAGCCATTTTGAGTATGTTAATCCTGCCAATCCATGAGCATGGGAGTCTTTCCATCTTCTGAGATCTTCTTCAATTTCTTTCTTCAGAGACTTGAAATACATATCATACAGATCTTTCACTTCCTTAGAATCACACCAGGATATTTTATATTATTTGGACTATTGTGAAGGATATTGCCTCCCTATTTTCTTTCTTACCCTGTTCATCCTTTGTGTAGAGAAAGGTCACTGATTTGTTTGAGTTAATTTTACATACGGCTACTTCACTGAAGCTATTTTTCAGGTTCAGGAGTTCTTTGCTGGAATCTTTAGGGTCACTTATATATACTATCATATTATCTGCAAATAGTGATATTTTGACTTCTTCCTTTTAAATTTGTATCCCCTTGAGCTCCTTTCGTTGCCTAATTGTTCTGGCTAGGACTTCAAGTCCTATATTGAATAGGTAGGGAGAAAGTGGGCAGCCTTGTCTAGTCCCTGATTTTAGTGGGATTTCTTCCAGCTTCTCTCCATTTAGTTTGATGTTGGCTACTGGTTTGCTGTATATTGCTTTTATAATGTTTAGGTATGGGCCTTGAATTCCTGATCTTTCTATGCCTTTTATCGTGAAGCAGTAGTGCATTTTGTCAAATGTTTTCTTAACATCTAATGAGATGGTCATGTAATTTTTGTCTTTCAGCTTGCTTATATAGTGGATTACATTGATGGATTTCTATATATTAAGCTGTCCTGCATCCCTGGGATGAAACCTACTTGGTCATGATGAACCTTGGTCATGATGAACGATCCTTTTTTTTTTTTTTTTTTTTTTTTTTTTTTTTTTTTACTGTAGCTGCCTTCAGCCGCACCAGAAGAGGGCGTCAGATCTCATTATGGGTGGTTGTGAGCCACCATGTAGTTTTCTGGGATTTGAACTCAGGACCTTCGGAAGAGCAGTCAGTGCTCTTATCCGCTGAGCCATCTCTCCAGCCCTGAACGATCCTTTTGATGTGGTTTTGGATTCGGTTTGCGAGGATTATCTTGAGTATTTTTGCATCGATATTCATAAAGGAAATTGGTCTGAAGTACTCTTTCTTTGTTGGAATTTTGTGTGGTTTAGCTATCAGTGTAATTGTGGCTTCACAGAATGAATTGGGTAGAGTACCTTCGGTTTCTATTTTGTGGAATAGTTTGAGGAGAATGGGAGTTAGGTATTCTATCTGAAGGTCAGAAAGAACTCTGCACAAAACCCATCTTGTCCTGGGCATTTTTTTGGTTGAGAGACTATTATTGACTGCTTCTATTTCTTTAGGGGATATGGGACTGTTTAGATTATGAATCTGATTCTCATTAACTTTGGTACCTGGTATCTGTCTAGGAAATTGTCCATTTCATCCAGGTTTTCCAGTTTTGTTGAGTATAGCCTTTTGTAGAAGGATCTGATGATGTTTTGGATTTCCTCAGGCTCTGTTGTTTTTATTTCTGATTTTGTTAATTAGGTTACTGTCCCTGTGCTCTTTAGTTAGTCTGTGTAAGGGTTTATCTATCTTGTTGATTTTCTCCAAAAAACAGCTCCTGGTTTGGTTGATTCTTTGTATAGTTCTTTTTGTTTCCACTTGGTTGATCTCAGCCCTAAGTTTTTTGTTTTTTTTTTTTTTTTTTCCTGTTGTCTACTCCTCTTGGGTGAATTTGCTTCCTTTTGTTCTATAGCTTCTAGGTGTGCTGTCAGGCTGCTAGTGCAAAAAGAAACTCTAGTTTCTTTTTGGAGCCACTCAGGGCTATGAGTTTTCCTCTTAGGACTGCCTTCATTGTATCCCATAAGTTTGGGTATGTTGTGCCTTCATTTTCATTAAACTCTAAAAGACTTTTCTTTCTTTCTTTTTTTTTTCTTCTTTTTTTTCCCATTTTTTATTAGGTATTTAGCTCATTTACATTTCCAATGCTATACCAAAAGTCCCCCATACCCACCCACCCCAACTCCCCTACCCACCCACTCCCCATATTTGACCCTGTACTGGGGCATATAAAGTTTGCAAGTCCAATGGGCCTCTCTTTGCAGTGATGGCCCACTAGGGCATCTTTTGATACATATGCAGCTAGAGACAAGAGCTCCAGGGTACTGCTTAGTTCATATTGTTGTTCCACCTATAAGGTTGCAGTTCCCTTTAGTTCCTTGGGTGCTTTCTCTAGTTCCTCCATTGGGGGCACAGTGGTCCATTCAATAGCTGACTGTGAGCATCCACTTCTGTGTTTGCTAGGCCCTGGCATAGTCTCACAAGAGACAGCTATATCTGGCTCCTTTCAGCAAAATCTTGCTAGTGTATGCAATGGTGTCAGCGTTTGGAAGCTGATCATGGGATGGATCTCTGGATATGACAATCACTAGATGGTCCATCCTTTCGTCACACTTCCAAATTTTGTCTCTGTAACTCCTTCCATGGGTGTTTTGTTTCCTATTCTAAGAAGGGGCAAAGTGTCCACACTTTGGTCTTCGTTCTCTTGAGTTCAATATGTTTAGCAAATTGTATCTTATATCTTGGGTATCCTAAGTTTCTGGTCTAATATCCACTCATCAGTGAGTACATATTGTGAAAGTTCCTTTGTGATTGGGTTACCTCACTCAGGATGATGCCCTCCAGGTCCATCCATTTGCCTAGGAATTTCATAAATTCATTCTTTTTAATAGCTGAGTAGTACTCCATTGTATAAATGTAACACATTTTCTGTATCCATTCCTCTGTTGAGGGGCATCTGGGTTCTTTCCAGCTTCTGGCTATTATAAATAAGGCTGCTATAAACATAGTGGAGCATGTGTCCTTCTTACCGGTTGGGGCATCTTCTGGATATATGCCCAGAAGAGGTATTGCTGGATCTTCCGGTAGTACTATGTCCAGTTTTCTGAGGAACCGCCAGACTGATTTCCAGAGTGGTTGTACAAGCTTGCAATCCCACCAACAATGGAGGAGTGTTCCTCTTTCTCCACATCCTCGCCAGCATCTGCTGTCACCTGAATTTTTCATCTTAGCCATTCTGACTGGTGTGAGGTGGAATCTCAGGGTTGTTTTGATTTGCATTTCCCTGATGATTAAGGATGTTGAACATTTTTTCAGGTGCTTCTCTACCATTCGGTATTCCTCGGGTGAGAAATCTTTGTTCAGTTCTGAGCCCCATTTTTGTAATGGGGTTATTTGATTTTATGGAGTCTACCTTCTTGAGTTCTTTATATATATTGGATATTAATCCCCTGTCCGATTTGGGATAGGTAAAGATCCTTTCCCAATCTGTTGGTGGTCTTTTTGTCTTATTGACGGTGTCTTTTGCCTTGCAGAAGCTTTGCAATTTTATGAGGTTCCATTTATCGATTCTCGATCTTACAGCACAAGCCATTGCTGTTCTTTTCAGGAATTTTTCCCCTGTACCCATATCTTCGAGTCTTTTCCCTACTTTCTCCTCTATAAGTTTCAGTGTATCTGGTTTTATGTGGAGTTCCTTAATCCATTTAGATTTGACCTTAGTACAAGGAGATAGTAATGGATCAATTCGCAATCTTCTACATGATAACAGCCAGTTGTTCCAGCACCAATTGTTGAAAATGCTGTCTTTTTTCCACTGGATGGTTTTAGCTCCCTTGTCAAAGATCAAGTGACCATAGGTGTGTGGGTTCATCTCTGGGTCTTCAATTCTGTTCCATTGGTCTACTTGTCTGTCACTATACCAATACCATGCAGTTTTTATCACAATTGCTTTGTAGTACAGCTTTATGTCCGGCATGGTGATTCCACAAGAGGTTCTTTTATCCTTGAGAAGAGTTTTTGCTATCCTAGGTTTTTTGTTATTCCAGTTGAATCTGCCGATTGCCCTTTCTAATTCGTTGAAGAATTGAGTTGGAATTTTGATGGAGATTGCATTGAATCTGTAGATTGCTTTTGGCAAGATAGCCATTTTTACTATATTGATCCTGCCGATCCATGAGCATGCGAGATCTTTCCCTCTTCTGAGATCTTCTTTAATTTCTTTCTTCATATTTATTTCTTTATTTCATCCCTGATCAATGTATCATTGAGTAGAGTGTTCTTCATTTTCCATATGAATGTTGGATTTCTAGTATGTATGCTGTTATTAAATATCAGCCTTAGTCCGTGGTGATTTGATAGGATGCATGGAATAATTTCAACATTTTTGTATCTTTTGAGGCCTGTTTTGTGACTGATTATATGGTCAATTTTGGAGGAGTACCATGAGGTTCTGAGAGAAGGTATTTCCTTTTATTTTAGGATAAAATGGTCTGTAGATATCTGTTAAATCCATTTGTTTCAGAACTTCTGTTAGTTTCCATGTGCCTCTGTTTAGTTTCTATTTCCAGGATCTGTCCATTGGTGAAAGTGGTTTGTTGAGATCTCCCAATATTATTGTGTGAGGTGCAATATGTGCTTTGAGCTTTACTAAAGTGTCTTTAATGAATGTGGCTGCCCTTCCATTTGGAGCATAGATATTCAGAATTGAGAGTTCATGTTGGTAGATTTTACCTTTGATGAGTACGAAGTGCCCCCCTGGTTTTTTGTTTTTTGTTTTGTTTTGTTTTTTTGTTTTTTTGATAACTTTGGATTGGATGTCAATTTTATTCGATATTAGAATGGCTATTCTAGCTTGTTTTTTTGGACCATTTCCTTGGAAAACATTTTTCCAGCCTTTCACTCTGAGATAGTGTCTGTCTTTTTCTCTGAGGTGGGTTTCCTTTAAGCAGCAAAATGTTGGGTCCTGTTTGTGTAGCCAGTCTGTTAGTCTATGCCTTTTTATTTGAGAATTGAGTCCATTGATATTAAGAGATATTAAGGAAAAGTAATTGTTGCTTCCTGTTATTTTTGTTGTTAAAGTTGGGATTCTGTTCTTGAGGCTGTCTTCTTTTAGGTTTGTTGATGGATTATTTTCTTGATTTTTCTAGGGTTTAGTTATCTGACAAAACAACTTTTATAAGGAAAGATTTATTTTGGCTAGTGCTTTAAGGTGATATATCCTATCCTGATAGTGAAGGCCTGGCAACAAACACAGCTACAGCTTTGCTGACAGGAGTAAGCAAGCAGACAGAAATGAATTCTGATGTCCATCAGGCTTTCTCTTTCTTTCCCTTTTATTCACTCTGGATATTCAGCCCAAGTTTAGCATGAGTACTTTTCCTCAATTAAATCTTTCTAGAAATGTCCTCTCAAGCATGTCTAAATGTATGTCTCCTAGGATATATATATAATACATTTTATATACACAAATATATTAATATCTATTGGGTAAAATAAGAATGAATGAATTTACAATTGGTTAAAAGTAGATGTTATATTGTTTATATTTGAGTAAATATTGAGCATTAGACTATGAGTTAGGATTTTTTTTGAAGAGACAGAAAATATTTAACTCCTCAGAGATCACATATTAACTTCATCTGTATTTCTTGTGTATGTTTTCAATATTTAATATATATATATATATTCCATTTTTTATTTATGGGACTCATCATACATAGCACCTCTTTACAGCAAGGTAAAATATGAGAAACAGTGAAGGAAATAAATGTAAGTCACGATCATATCAGTAGAGGCCCTCCATTCTTCTCTTTGCTCTCACCCACAAAAGCTTAATGAATTTAACATTATTCACCCGCTGCATAGCCTTTTATGCCAGAATATTCCCCAGAAATCACTAAATTCTTTTGATTCTCCACATCAGCCTTAATTTCAGTCCATATTATCAAAGAAACATGTAAATATGCACATATGCATACACACAAGTCCACTCAAAATTAGCTTTTTGTATTTAGTAACTTTAGTACATATTTGTCAGGTCACTAAATAGGTTCACATGAAGAGCCATATAGACTTCTCTTGGTTACATAATGTGACAACTATTCTTGGTTATGAACTTGACTATATCTGGAATGTACTACAGTCCAGAAGTAGAGAGCACACCTGTGAGAGATATTCTTTTTGATTTGATGTAGGTGAATCCACTTCTACTCTGGACATTTGAGAAAAGAAGATACACCTCCAATCTAGATCTGGAGGTCAGAAGGCACTCCTTTAATCTGGGCCACACCTTCAACTGGAATCCTATATGAAGACAAGAAAGAAGGAATTAGATAGATAGATAGATAGATAGATAGATAGATAGATAGATAGATAGATAGAAAGATAGATATTTATTTCATAATTTCTGTGACTCTATAGATCCCTGTCTGATACACATGGCTTTCTCCCTCTCTTCCCATATAACAAACTAATTTATAACTTTTTAAACAAACTTTTTATCTGGTTTGTCTAATTGAAATTATTAAACCTGTTGTTTTTCAATACTTATAACTATATTTATAATTGTAGCATTATTCATATGGCCTAATGTGTTATATTGTTACTCTACTCTCTCTTGTCTTCTAGGATGTGGTACCATAAGTTGTTGCACCAACAAAGCAGGCTCCGTAATTTGATGAAGAGAGGAAACATAGCTCAAGGTCTTCATCTGTCCAACTTTAAAAGTTTATTTTCATTATCCATCCATTGGTGCCATACAACTTCCAAGTCTGTGAACTGTACTTGGCACCAACATGAAGATCATTTGGGTAAGAGATGTGTGAGGAAATATTATTTTTTAATTGTGGTAAGAATAGATGACAAAAAAATACCCTATCAACCATTTAAATGTACATCTCAGGAGCATTAATTATGTTCATTTTGCTGTACAACAAAAAATTTTGTGTAGTCTGATCATGTTTTCAGTAGAGTTGGAATAGTATCTGGAGATTTATCTCCAAGACTATCGTAGAAATCGCAAGAATGACAAAACCCCAGACAACATTAAAATCCCAACTTAGGGATAACTCTACAGTGCTCCAGCCAAACTCTTTACCCAGCATCATCCAAAAAAAAAAAAAAAAAAAAGAAAGCCTCAATAATCCACAGGAAAGTGTTTAAAGCATATAGACCCCTTAGAACGTATTACAAGGTATAGGGTAGATATAGCTTTACCTCTTGTATTGATTTCTAAGGCTCCTGGAGGAATTTCAAAGTGTAAATTCTGAGTGCTTATGAGTAAACTCCAAGAATACAAGATAACCTCATTTTCTTTGAAAACACACAGTTTGTTCTTGGAATTTGCTTTCTTGCCCCTCCTAGGTATAGTGAATAAGGAATGAGTTTGCTACAGCCTTTGTTATTCTTATGCCTCTATGGAAAAACATGTTTTGTCACATGCAGCATGTCCTTGTAATTGTATACTTTACTTTGGTGACTCTTCTTAATGTTCTCTTAGTTGCCAGCACTTCTTGGCTTGTTTCTTTGTTTGTTTTCTTGTGTCATTTCTATCCTGCCTTCCATCTTCAAATATCCCTCTATACTGTGTTGAAGTAAGCCTCTCCATATAGAGATGAAAATCATAAATTTCTAAGCTTAATTATATGTGCAATGACTATAGATTCTCCAGTGATATATTGATTCTGTCTTATCAAGTTTTTTTCATCAACATTTCGTAGGTTTGAATACACAGATGCTACATTGTTGTTTAAATTTATTCCTATTTTGAGAGGTAATATAAAAGGGAACATTTTCTTAATTCTTTTTTTGCAGTTAATTTTTAAAAGTATTTTTAAATTACTTTTTTGCTTATTCACTTTACATCCCACTTGCTGCCCCCTTCAGTCACCCCCTCCCACAATCCTTTCCCTCTTATCCCCCCTTCTCCTTTGAGCAGGGGGCCCCCTAGGTATTCCTTTACCCTGGCACTTCAAGTCTCTGCAAGGCTAGGTACTTCCTCTCTCACTTAGGCCAGACAAGGCAGCCAAGCAAAAAGAACATATCCCACATACAGGCAAGAGCTTTTGGTATAGCCCCAGCTCCAGTTGTTTGGAATCAACATGAAGACCAAGCTGAACATCCACTACATATATGCAGAGAAGCCTAGGTCCAGCCTGTGTGTGTTCTTTAACTAGTGGTTCAGACTCTGAAAGCTCCAAGGAACCAGGTAATTGACTCTGTTGGTCTTCCTATGCAGTTCCTATCCTCCCCTGGGCCTGCAATTCTGCCTTCTATTCTTCCATAGGAGTCCCCAAGCTCTATCCACTGTTAGGCTATGGGCATTTACATATGTCTGAGTCAGCTGCTGAGTGGAGCCTCTTACAAGACAGCCATGCTAGACTCCTTTCTGCAAACATAAGAGGGTATCATTCATAGTGTCAGACATTGGTGCTTGCTAATGGGATGGGTATCAAGTTGAGCTGATTATTCATTGGCCATTCACTCAGTCTGTGCTCCATCCCCACAGCCTGCATTTCTTATAGACAGGATACATTTGGAGTTGAAAATTTTGTGGGTTGGTTGGTGTCCATTTCACTTGACTGGGATTTTTACCTGTTACAGGAGGTGGCCTCTTCATGTTCTATATCTCCAATGCTGTGAGTCACAGCTGAGGATACCCCCATTGATTATTGGGTTCCTCCCTTATTCCAGTTCTCTCTTTTGTCCAGGAGATAGCCCCCCACCTCCCCAACCCATCAGTTGAAGATTTCCATTTATTCTCATGGTCATCTAGCCATTCCTCTTATCTCTCCCAACACCTGATCCTGAATCCCACCCCCATCCCCCTCTTCCTCCCCCAGATCTCTCCCCCCATCTGCCTCTTATGACTATTTTATTCCCCCTTCTAAGTGAGACTCAGGCATCGTCACTTGGGCTTACTTTCTTTGTTTAGCTTCTTTAGGTCTGTGGGGGTGTAGCATAGGTGTCCTATTTTATGGCTAATATCTACTCATAAGTCAGTAGATACCATGCATGTACTCTTGGGAATGGGTTACCTCACTCAGGATGATATTCTCACGTTCCATACATTTACCTGTAAAATTCATGATGTCTTTTTTTTTTTATAGCTAAATAGTATTCCACTGTGTAAATGAACCACATTTTCTTTATCCATTCTTCGGTTGAGGGACATCAAAGTTGTTTCCAGTTTCTGGCTATTATCAATAAAGCTACTGTTAACATAGTTGAGTAAGTGTCCTTGTAGTATGGTGGAACATCTTTTGGGTATATGCCCAGGAGTGGTATAGCTAGGTCTTGAGATAGAACTATTTTAAGTTTTCTGAGCAAGTCACCAAATTGATTTCCAAATTGGTTGTACAAGTTTGCACTCCCACGAGCAATGAAGGAGTATTCTCCTTGCCCCACATCCTCACCAGCATGTTCTATCTCTTGAGTTTTTGATCTTAGTTATTCTGATGTGTGTAAGATGGAATGTCAGAGTTGTCTTGAGTTGCATTTTCCTGATGACTAAGGACTTTGAACATTTCTTTAAGTGCTTCTCGGCCATTTGAAACTCCTCTCTTGGGAATTCTCTGTTTAGCTCTGTACCCCATTTTTAAAATTGGGTTATTTAGGTTGTTGGTGTCTAACTTCTTTAGTTATTTATTAATTTTGGATATTAGTCCTTTGTCAGATGCAAGGTTGGTGAAGATCCTTTCTCAATCTGTAGACTATTATTTTGTCCTATTGACAGTGTTCTTTGGCTTATAGAAGCTTTTCAGTTTTATGAGGTCCCAATTGTTGATTGTAGCGCCTGAGCCATTGGTGTTCTGTTCAGGAAATTGTCTCCTGTACCAATGTATTCAAGGGTATCTCTCACTTTCTCTTCTATGAGATTTAGTGTATCCAGTTTTATATTGAGGTCCTTGATCCAGTTGGACCAGAGTTTTATGCAGAGTAATGAAGATGAATCTATTTTCATTCTTCTATATGTAGATATCTAGTTAGATCAGCACCATTTGTAGAAGATGCTTTCTTTCTTTCTTTTTTTTTTTCATTGCATAATTTTGCTTCTTAAGTGTCTGTATGAATGTGGGCTTATTTTTGGGTATAAATTTCTTCCATCATATCTTCTATGCCTGAGATTCTCTTTCATCTCCTTTATTCTGATGGCGATGTTTGTATCTGTTGTTCCTATTTTCTTCCCTAGGTTATCCATCTCCAGGATTCCCTCAGTCTGTTTTCTTTATTGCTTCTATTTCCACTTTTAGGTCTTGCACAGTTGTATTTATTTCCTTCACCTGTTCAATTTTATTTTCCTATATGCCTTTAGGGAATTTATTAATTTCCTCTTTAAAGCCCTCTATTATCTTTATAATATTGGTTTTAAGGTCATTTCTTATTTTTCAGTTGTGTTAGGATAGCCAGGATTTATTGTAGTAGGCTCTGGAAACTGTGCTCTGGAAGGTGTTATATTGCCCTGGCTTTTGTTGATAGTGTTGTTTTGAGGGCCTTTAGCCATCTGAATGGTTTTGATTTCTGGATGTTCTTGTTGAAGTTGGTATTGGAAGGGAGGTTAACCTTGATGGTTCTTGTGTGGCACGCCTCTGCTAGGTATCCTTGGGTTGTATGATTCCAGATCTGCAGGTCTGTGTTCAAGAGCCACAGGTTCAATGATGGTGGGCAGAGAGGTGGTAGGAAAATGGATGTCCACCTGGGCTAGCAGGCTGTTGAGAGAAGCTTTGGGTGCCCATAGGATTCAGCATGCAGGAAAGATGGGTGGAGGAAGAGTAGCTTACCTGTATGGTTCAGACTCAACAGGTCTTATGAAGGTGGGATGAGAGTGGGTGGGAGAATAGAGGTCCCCCTGGGACAGCAGGCTATTCAGGGCATCATGGCTTCCTCCAGAGGACTCAGCAAGCAGGGAAGATAGCACAGTTAATTTTCTTGATATTAGTAATTTGTTTCTTTCCTCTTTTATCTTGAACATGGCTCTAAAGTTTTAACAATTTTCTTAATTTTTTTCTTTTTAAGGAAATCATTTTTGGGTCCATTCATTTTTCTTGCTCCCCATCTCCAATTTATTTTGGCCTATTTTTTTAAAAAAAATATTTATTTTTTATGTATGTGAGTACACTGTCACTCTTTTCAGACACACCAGAAGAGGATATTTGGGCCCATTACAGATGGTTGTGAGCCACCATATGGTTGCTATAAATTGAACTCAGGACCTTTGGAAGAGCAGTCACTGCTCTTAACTGCTGAGCCATATCTCCAGCCTCTGTATTGGCCTATTTTTAATGACACATTCTTTAAGTTTAATTTGCCCTTATTTGTTTTATTTCTTAATATTATACCATAGGCTATTAATTTTAGACATTCTTTTCTAATGTATGCATCTATTGCAATATATTTCCTTTTAACCACTAATTTAATGCTTTCTATTTTTTTTGTAAACTGTACACTCATTTCTATTTAGTTCAAAACATTTATTTTACTTATAACTGTAAAATCATATATAACTTAATTTACGTACATGGGACTTATATTTTTTTGTTATTTATTTCTAGCAAATTTTATTATACTGAGAAAACATTCTGCTTTTAGATTCCTTTAACCTTTTTGAGCTTTGTTTTATGGTTCAAAATATGATCTATCTTGATGGATTTTCATATATACATTAGAACAATGGCTCTCTGTTCTACTGGTCAATGTATCTATTTTTATAGTAGTTATATGTCATGTTGATTGATATAGCTTTTTAATAGCTTTTGAAATTAGGTAGTATGACATCTCTACCTTTGTTCTTTCTCGACAAGATTGCTTTGGTTATTTGGTGGTCTTAAGTTGAAATCTTTCCTGTAAGATCACAATCAAGACAGAAAGGTCACAGTTGCTATTTCAATTGAGTATAAGAATAGAAATTCTAACCAGGGTAATTAGGTAAGAAAGGGAAGTGAAGGTATAATTTTGCATGTAGAAAACCATGAGAATTCTACCACAAATACGGATATATATTAAGTGAAGTTGCAAGATATAGTAAAAACAAGCAATCAGAAGGAACCCAGCTGTTTCAGTTTATGTATTATAATTCTGAGATTGAGAATCCTTAGAATAGCTTATAGAACATCCCAACTATTATTCAAAGGTCTTTCTTAAAAACCTTAAATCATCAATATTTATACCCTTTGCTAATAGATATATGTGTGAATTGGGTCACATTAAATATTCATACTGTTTATGATTCTACAATGGTTTTTACTACATGGTTTTTACAATTTTTTTAAATCATGTCTTACTTATGCCTGCATGATTCTTCATTTTCCATGGACAAGTAGAAAACCCTTGCAATTATCTATCTCTTTCTAGTGTACACACATCCTAGCATAAGTGTGCATCTTTCCAGACACAAAATACATGTTGGAACTTTTTAAAACTAACTACCTCATTCTTTGGATCACCTTGTTATATTTCTGTATATTTGTTTAGTGTCTTGCTTGCCTCCACAAAACCCAGGGGTTTCACTTCTCTGAACTTTTCTCCAAATCAAGTTAGTTCACTTTGACAGCATAGCTGCTGGTTTTCTTGGTTTGTTTACCCATATAGAAATGCTGAAAATAGAGCTAGAGTAGGAATAAGGAATGTTTAAAACCACATGTTCCTACTTTTACTACCTAAAGTTCAATAGATTTTTCTTGAATAAATGTTTCTTCTTAAAATAAACTTTATTGTGTATATTTAGTGTAACATATTATAAAATGCATATAGGCAATAAAATGATTTTTATTAGAATAAATCCAGGATACAATGAGAAGACCAAACCTAAGAATAATAGGTATAGACAAGAAGGAAGATTTCCTACTTGAAGGGCAGGTAAATATGTTCAATAAAATTATAGAAGAAAACTTCCCATACCTAAAGAAAGAGATGCCCATGAACATACAAGAAGCCAACAGAACTCCAAATAGTTTGGACCAGAAAACAAATTCCTCCCAACACATAATAATCAAAACAACAAACCCACAAAACAATGAAAGAATATTAAAAGCAGGAAAGGAAAATGGTCAAGTAACATATAAAGGAAGACCTATCAGAATTACACCTGACTTCTCCACAGAGACTATGAAAGCCAGAAGATCCTGGGCAGATGTCATGCAGAACCTAAGAGAACACAAATGCCAGTTCAGGCTACTATACCCAGAAAAACTCTCAATTACCATAGATGTAGAAACTAAAGTATTCCATGACAAAAACCAAATTTACAAAATATCTTTCCACGAATTCAGCCCTTCAAAGGATAATAAAGGGAAAACTTCAATACAACGAGGGAAACTACACCCTAGAAAAAGCAAGAAAGTAATCCTTCAACAAACCTAAAGAAGAGAGCCACATGAACAGAATTCTAACTCTAAAAACAAAAATAACAGGAAGCAACAATGACTTTTCCTTAATATCTCTTAATATCAATGGACTCAATTTCCCAATAAAAAGATATAGACTCTCAGATTGGTTACATAAACAGTTCCCAACTTTTTGCTGGATACAGGAAGCCCACCTCAGGGACAAAGACAGACACTACCTTAGAGTAAAATGCTGGAAAACAATTTTCCAAGCAAATGGTCCCAAGAAACAAGCTGGAATAGGCATTCTAATATCTAATAAAATTGACTTCCAGCCCAAAGTTATCAAAAAAGTTTAGGAGGGACACTTTTTACTTATCAAAGGTAAAGTTTACCTAGATGAACTCTCAATTCTGAACATCTATGCTCCTAATGCAAGGGCATCCACATTCATTAGAGAAACTTCACTAAATCTCTAAGCACACTTTGCACCTCTCACAATAATAGTGGGAGATTTGAACATTCCACTCTCATCAATGGACAGATCCTGGAAACAGAAACTAAACAGAGACACATAGAAACTGACAGAAGTCATGAAACAAATAGATTTAACAGATTATCAATAGAAAAATTTTCATCTTAAAAAAAAAGGATATGCCTTCTTCTTAGTACCTCATGGTACCTTCTCAAATACTGACAATATAATCTGTCACCAAACAGGCCTCAGCAGATACAAAAATATTACAATAATCCCATGCATCCTATCAAATCACCATGGACTAAGGCTGATCTTTAATAACAACATAAATAATTGAAAACTCACACGTGGAAGCTGAACAACACTCTACTAAATGATAACTTGTTCAAGGAAGAAATAAAGAAAGAGATTAAAGACTTTTCAGAATTTAATGAAAATGAAGCCACAACATACCCAAACTTATGGGACAGAATGGAAGCCATGTTAAGAGGAAAACTCATAACTGATTACTTCCAAAAAGCAGCTGGAGCGAGCATACACAAGCAGCTTGACAGTACACCTAACAGCTCTAGAACAAAAGGAAACAAATTCACCCAAGAGAAGTATATGGCAGGAAATATTCAAACTCAGGGCTGAAATCAACCATGTGGAAACAAAAAGAACTATACAAAGAATCAACCAAACCAGGAGCTGGTTCTTTGAGAAAATCAACAAGATAGATAAACCCTTACCCAGACTAACTAAAGAGTACAGGGACAGTTACCTAATTAACAAAATCAGAAACAAAAAGGGAAACACATCAACAGAATCAGAGGAAATCCAAAAAATCATCAGAAACTACTACAAAAGGCTATAGTCAACAAAAACTGAAAACTTGGATGAAATGGATAATTTTCTAGACAGATACCAGGTAACAAGGTTAAATCAGGATGAGATTAACGATCTAAACCTTCCCATATCCCATAAAGAAATAGAAACATTCATTAATAACATCCCATCCAAAAAAACCCAGATGGGTTTAGAGCAGATTTCTATCAGACCTTCAAAAAAGACCTAATTCCAATTCTCCTCAAACTATCCTACAAAATAGAAACAGAAGGTACTCTACCCAATTCATTCTATGAAGCCACAATGACTCTGATACCTAAACCACACAGTGACCCAACAAAGAAAGAGGACTTCAGACCAATTTCCCTTATGAATATCATTGCAAAAATACTCAATAAATTCCTTGCAAACCGAGTCCAAAACCACATCAAAATCATCATCCATCATGATCAAGTATGCTTCATCCCAGGGATGTAAGGTTGGTTCAGTATATGGAAATCTGAGTCCAGCACCATCTTGGGCATGAACTTGGCGGTGGGTCCCAACGTCCCCAGAGGACTCTCCATGCCACAGGCACTCTATCACACCCAAGATCTTGAGATCAGTGATGAGTGGAATGCAATATCTGTTCCAAAAAACTCCGAGTGTCTTGTGCCAGCAGGAACAGGGATAAAGGAAACCCACCTGACCAACTGCTGGGATACCTTCTGATGGCTCCAGGCTTGTACCATCTTGGGCGCTAACTCAGCAGGCCCTAGCACACCCAGGGTCTTGGGATTACTGAGACCAGTCTACCCAGGAGAGTGGCAGAAGCAACAGAGCTTCTTGGACAGGGTCCCTTCAGGCCTTTATCCTCAGCCATGAGGCAGAACTGAGACATAGACCCCTGGGTACCTTCCTCTCCAAAGAAGAGTCTGCCTCCAGGGAGGGCTCTGACCTTAGGACTCAGGAGGAGGATCAGAGCTCTAAACTTCTGAGCACCTTCCCTGCAAGAGGAGAGCTTGCCTACAGAGACTGTTCTGAACACTGGGACTCAAGAGAAAGTTGGACTCCCAGGACTGCTAACAGAGGCTAATAGAATCACAGGAGGAACAAGCTCCAGCCAGAGACAGCTAGAGCATCTAACACCAGAGATTACCAGATGGCTAAAGGCAAACATAAGAATCTTACTAACAGAAACCAAGATCACTCAGCATCATCAGAACCCAGTTGACCCACAACAGCAAGTCCTGGATACCATAACACACCTGAAAAGCAAGACTGGGATTTAAAATAATATCTCATGACACTGGTAGAAGATTTTAATAACTCACTTAAAGAAATACAGGAGATTGCTGCTAATCAGGTAGAATTCCTTAAAGAAGTACAGGAAAACACTGCTAAACAGGTAGAAATCCTTAAAGAGGAAACACAAAAATCCCTTAAAGAATTACAGGAAAACACAAACAAATAGCTGATGGAATTGAACAAAACCACCCAAGATCTAAAAATGGAAGTAGAAACAATAAAGGAAACCCAAAGGGAGAGAACTCTGATATAAATCCTAGGAAAGAAATCTGAAACCACAGATGCGAGCATCAGCAACAGAATAAAAAGAGATGGAAAAGAGAATCTCAGGTGCAGAAGATTCCATAGAGAACGTGGACACAACAAGAAAAAAATGCAAATTGCAAAATGATCCTAACACAAAACATCCAGGAAATCCTGGACACAATGAGAAGACCAGACCTAAGGATAAGTATAGATGAGAATGAAGATTTTAAACTTAAAGGGCCAGGAAATATCTTCAACAAAATTATAGAAGAAAACTTCCCCAACCTAAAGAAAGAGATGCACATGAACATACTAGAAGACTACAGAACTCCAAATAGACTGGACCATAAAAGAAATTCCTCCCAACACATAATAATCAGAACAACAAATGCACTAATTAAAGACAGAATATTAAAAGCAGTAAGGGAAAAAGGTCAAGTAACATATAAAGGCAAATCTATTAGACTTACACCAGACTTCTCACCATAGACCATGGAAGCCAGACGATCCTGGACAGAGGTTATACAGACCCTAAGAGGACACAAATGCCAGCCTAGGCTACTATACCCAGCAAAACTCTCAATTACCATAGATGGAGAAACCAAGGTATTCCATGACAAAACCAAATTCGCACAATATCTTTCCACAAAACCAGCCCTTCAAAGGGTAATAAAGGGAAAACTCCAACACAAGAAGGAAAATGATGCCCTAGAAAAAGCAAGAAAGCAATCCTTCAACAAACCTAAAAGAAGCCAGCTACAAGAACAGTCCCAACTCTAACAACAAAATTAACAATAAGTAACAATTACTTTTCTTTAATATCTCTCAATATTAATGGATTCAATTCCCCAAATAAAAAGACATAGACTAACAGACTATCTAATAAAACAGGATCCAACATTTTGCTGATTACAGGAAACCCACCTCAGGGACAAAGACAGACACTACATTAGAGTAAAATGCTGGAAAACAATTTTCCAAGCAAACGATCTGAAGAAAAAAGCTAGAGTAACCATTCTAATAACGAATGAAATCGACATCCAACTCAAAGTTATCAAAAAAGACCAGGAGGGGCACTTCATACTCATCAAAGGTAAAATCTTCCAAGATGAAATCTCAATTCTGAATATTTATGCTCCAAATGCAAGGGCATCCACATTCATTAAGGAAACTTTAGTAAAGCTCAAAACACACATTGCACATCATACAATAATAGTGGGAGACTTTAACACCCCACTCTCATCATTGGACAGAACCTCGAAACAGAAACTAAACAGAGACACATGGACACTAACAGAAGTTATGAAACGAATGGATTTAACCGATATCTACAGAACATTTTATCCGAAAACAAAAGGATATACCTTCTGAGCACCTCATGTTACATTCTCCCAAATTGACCATATAATCCTCAGAAAACAGGCCTCAACAGATACTAAAATATTGAAACTATACCATGCATCCTATCAGATCATCAAGGACTAAGGCTGATCTTCAACAACAACATAAATAATAGAAAGCCAACATTCATGTGCAAGCTGAACAACACCCACTCAATGATTTCTTGGTTAAGGAGGAAATAAAGAAAGACATAAAAGACTTTTTAGAGTTTAATGAAAATGAAGCCACAACATACCCAAACTTATGGGATACAATGAAAGCATTCCTAAGAGGAAAACTCATAGCTCTGAGTGCCTCCAAAAAGAAACTAGAAAGAGCATACACTAGCAGCCTGACAGCACACCCAAAAGCTATAGAACAAAAGGAAGCAAATTCACCCAAGAGGAGTAGATGGCAGGAAATAATCAACCTTAGGGCTAAAATCAACCAAGTGAAAACAAGAAGAACTATACAAAGAATCAACCAAACCAGGAGCTGGCTCTTTGAGAAAATCAACAAGATAGATAAATCCTTAGCCAGACTAACAACAGGGCACAGGGACAGTATGCTAATTAACAAAATCAGAAGTGAAATTCGAGACATAACAACAGAACCTGAGGAAATCCTAAATATCATCAGATCCTACTACAAAAGTCTATATTCAACTAAACTGGAAAACCTGGATGAAACCTTCCTAGACAGATACCTGGTATCAAAGTTATATCAGGATCAGATTAATGACTTAAACAGTCCCATTTCCCGTAAAGAAATAGAAGCAGTCATTAATAGTCTCCCAACCAAAAAATATCCAGGATGTGATGGGTATAGTGCAGAGTTCTATCAGGCCTTCAAAGAAGACCTAATTCCAGTTCTCCTCAAATTATTCCACAAAATAGAAACAGGAGGTACTCTTCCCAGTTCATTCTATGAAGCCACAATTACTCTGATACCTACACCATACAAAGACCCAACAAAGAAAGAGAACTTCAGACCAATTTCCCTTATGAATATCGATGCAAAAATACTCAATAAAATCCTTGCAAACTGAATCCAAGAGCACATTAAAATGATCAGTCATCATGACCAATTAGTCTTCATCCCAGGGATGTAGGGATGGTTTAATATACTGAAATCCATCAACTTTCTCCCTACCTATTCAATATAGTACTTGAAGTCCTAGACAGAGCAATTAGACAACAAAAGGAGATCAAGGGGATACAAATTGGAAAGGAAGAAGTCAAAATATCACTATTTGCAGATGATATGATAGTGTATATAAGTGATCCTAAAAATTCCACCAGAGAACTCCTAAGCCTGATAAACAGCTTCAGTGAAGTAACTGGATATAAAATTAACTAAAACAAATCAATGGCCTCTCTATAACCAAAGGATAAACAGGCTGAGAAAGAAATTAGGGAAACAACACCTTTCGCAATAGTCACAAATAATATAAAATATCTCGGCGTGACTCTAACTAAGCAAGTGAAAGATCTGTATGATAAGAACTTCAAGTCTCTGAAGAAAGAAATCAAAGAAGATCTCAGAAGATGGAAAGATCTCCCATGCTCATGGATTGGCAGGATTAATATAGGCAAAATGGCTATTTTGCTGAAAGCAATCTAGAGATTCAATGCACTCCCCTTCAAATTTCCAACTCAATTCTTCACAAAGTTAGAAAGGGCAATTTGCAAATTCATCTGGAATAATAAAAATCCTAGGATAGCAAAAACTATTCTTAACAATAAAGGAACCTCTGGTGAAATCACAATTCCCGACCTCAAGCTGTACTACAGAGCAATTGTGATTAAAACTGCATGGTACTGGTACAATGACAGACAGGTAGATCAATGGAACAGAATTGAAGACCCAGAAATGAAAACACACATCTATTTTCACTTAATCTTTGACAAAGGAGCTAAAACCATCCAGTGGAAAGAAGACAGCATCTTCAACAAATGGGGCTTTCTCTACTGGTGGTTAGCCAGTAGAAAATGAAGAAGAATGTGAATTGATCCATTCTTATCTCCTTGTACAAAGCTGAAGTCTAAGCAGATCAAAGAACTCCATATAAAACCAGAAACACCTAAACTTGTAGAGGAGAAAGTGGTGAAGTGTCTCAAAAATATTGGCACAGGAGAACAATTCCTGAAAAGAACACCAATGGTTTGTGTTGTAAGATCAATAATTGACAATTGCAACCTCATAAAATTGCAAAGCTTTTGTAAGGCAAAAGACACTGACAATAAGACAAAAAGGCCACCAACAGATTGGGCAAGAATTTTTACCAATCCTAAATCTGATTCAGGACTAATATCTAATATATATGAAGAACTCAAGAAGTTGGACTCCAGAAAACTAAACAACCCTATTAAAAAATGCGTTATAGAGCTAAACAAAGAATTCTCAACTGAAGAATACTGAATGGCTGAGAAGCACCTAAAAAAAGTTCAACATCCCTAATCATCAGGGAAATGCAAGTCAAAACAACTCTGAGAGTCCATCTCACACCAGTCATAATGGCTAAGATCAAACGTCAGGTGATAGCAAATAATGGCAAGGATTTGAAGAAAGAGGAACACTCCTCCATTGTTGGTGGGACTGTAAGCTGGTACAACCACTATGGAAGTCAGTCTGGCGGTTCCTTAGAAAAGTGGACATAATTTTTCCAGAAGATCCAGCAATACCACTCCTGGGCATATATCTAGAATAAGCTCCAGCATGTAATAAGGACACATGCTCCACTATGTTCACAGGAGTCTTATTTATAATAGCCAGAAGCTGGAAAGATCACATATGTCCCTCAACCGAGGCAGTCTCTGGATGGTCATTCCTTCTGTCTCAGCTCCGAATTTTGCCTTTGTAACTTCTTCCATGTGTATTTTGTTCCCCCTTCTAAAAAGGATTCTGAGCTTCTTGGCTAATATCCACGTATCAGTGAGTCCATATCATGTTTTTTCTTTTGTGATTGGGTTACCTCACTCAGGTTGATATCCTCCATATACATCCATTTGTGTAGGATTTTCATAAATACATTGTTTTAAATATCTGCATAGTACTTCATTTTGTAAATTTACCACATTTTCTGTATCCGTTCCTCTTCTGCTACGAACATAGTGGAGCATGTGTCCTTAGTACATGTTGGAGCATCTTTTAATGCCTATACTTCATTGAATTGCATTTTCTTTATTTCTTTTAAGGGATGTATTCATTTCCTCTTTAAATTCCTCTATTATCTTTTAAAAGATTGGAGTTAAGTTCTTCTTGTGCTTCAGTTTTGTTAGAATATTCAGGACTAGCTGTAGCAGGATTGCTGGGCTCTGGTGGTGCCATATTGTCCTAGCTGTTGTAGGTTGTGTTCTTATGCTGTACTTTAGGCATCTGGTTTTCCCTGGTATTGGCTGGATGATCCTGATGGCATCATGACTTCTCTGGAAGGCAGGGGGCGTTGGGCCAGACAATGAAGGTCAGGGAACCAGATTCTACTGGTTGTGTCTCAGGTGGACATCATTGGCAAGGGATTGGTGGATGACTATTCTAAGCTGGTAATTCTTGGGACCTCTAACAGGCATCTCTGCTGACTGTGTTCCAAGCAGACCAGACTGGAAGGGGACTGGTTGGGTGGACCCCCACTTATTTCCATAGGGAAGCAGGATGCTTTTGGATTTCCACAAGGCCCTTCTGACTATATCAATTTCTTGTGTCTTTTCTAGGGCTCTTCTCCTTCTTTCTGTTTTGTCCTGTTTTGATGTGTTAGTCTTCACTTCATATCATCATTATCATCATCATCCCTTAGAAGTTGTTTGTTTTCTAATGAGAGACAGAAAGGAAGTAGGTCTGGATGCAAGGGGTGGTAGGGAGAATCTGGGAAGCATATGGGGTGGGAAACTTATAATCAGGATATATTATATGAAAAAAACCTATTTTCAATAAATAAAACAAGGCTCAGAAAACAGAAACTAAGAGTATTGAAAAGAAGTGATGAGACTGCATAAAGCAGAGGGCTTCCACATTACTCTGGA
Organism: Mus spretus; assembly: GCA_921997135.2. Lineage (NCBI taxonomy): Eukaryota > Metazoa > Chordata > Mammalia > Rodentia > Muridae > Mus > Mus spretus. Next base: position 4,412,991 of record OW971681.1, read on the forward strand.
GAAAGAAAACACAGAAGTATGCCTGCCATACATGGAACCCAGCAGTTTCCTCTACCCTTTAAGGAAAGGTTGAGTTCTGCTATCTTTTTTTTTTTACTTAGTCCTTATAAGTTCAAGCTAGTTGCAGTGGGTTTTTATACTTCTTTACTGAAAGCATTATTTTTATTGTTGTTTTAAAGTTTTTTATCATTTAGTTTTTAGTACATTATAATTAAAATAGAATTGCATCACTTTTCCGTTTCCCCTTTCTTCCTCCAAGCACTCAGAGGTGTTCTCCCTCCTGTGCCTTTCTCAGCCCTTATTCTTAAATTGATGACTTCTTTTTCTTTGATTATTACTATTACGTACGTGTGTGTGTGTGCATGTGCATATGTGTGTGTGTGTGTGTGTGTGTGTGTGTACAAATACAACCCTGAAAAATAAAACCCTCTCTGTTCAGATCCATAGCCCATTATTTTTACTTAGGATCTTTGTTTTCTTGTCTTCTTCAGTTCTTTCAATATTCTGAATATTAATCCTCTATCAGATATATAGCTTGCAAAAATTCTAACTCATTCTGTGGTATTCCCCTTTGATTAATTATTTCTCTGGTTGTACAGAATTATTTTAGTTTTATGAGGTCCCACTTGTCAATTGTTCGCCTTAATTCCTGGACAGGTGGAGTCTTCTTCAGAAAGTCCTTCCCACACCTGTATCATATAGGTCCTGCCTATATTTTCTTCTAGCAGTTTCAGTGTTTCAGGTTTCATACTGGGATCTTTAATCTACTTGGAGTTAGCTTTTGTGCACAGTTATAGAAATGGGACTAATGTCATTCTTCTACAGTGGATAGTTTTTCTAGCACCATTTTGTTGAAGATGCTGTTTTTTTTCTGCAGTGTATTTTTTGCCTCTTTTTCAAATAGCAGATGGCTATAGTTACATATGTTGGAGTCTTCTATTTTTTCCATTGGTCTATATTTCATGCATGTGTGTATCGTGGCAAGAGGGGGCATCTGAGATCTGGGATGGTAATCCCCCTAGCATTGTTCTTTTTGCTCAGGAATGCTTTAACGAACTGGAATCTTTTGTGGTTCTACATGAATTTTAGGATTTTTTTTCTATAAGGAAAGTTGTGGGACTTTTATTGAAATTGTATGTAATCTATAAATTGATTTTAGTAGAATAGTCATTTTCATAATGAGTCTATCAATTCATGAACATTGGAGGTCTTTCCATTTTCTAGTTTCTTCTATACCTTCTGTCTATAGAGATTTAAATTTTTCTTTGTATATGATTTAACCTACCAGAAGGTAATTTTTTCCTTTTTTTCCCAATTTTTAATGACTTTTATCTTTACAGTCCAGTCATTACCTCCCCTCCCAGTCCATCCTCTCACAGTTCCTCATCCCATTCCTCCTCCCCCCACACACTCACTGTCTCTAAGAGGATTTTCCTGCCCCACAACCTGCCTCCATGCCAGGCATCCCTAATCCCTGGGGCCTCAAGTGTCTAGAGGGTTAGGCTTTGTTTCTCTCACTGAGGCCAAAACAGGTATTCCTCTGCTGTATATGTGTTGAGGGCCTCATATCAGCTGGTGTATGCTTCCTGGTTGTTGGCTCAGTGTCCAAACAATCTTAGGGGTCCAGGATAGTTGAAACTGCTGGTCTTCCTATGGAGTCACCCTCAGCTTCTTCCAGCCTTTTCCTAATTTAACCACAAGGGTCCCAGATTTCAGTTGGGTTGGTTGGATGTAAATATATATGTACATCTGTCTCAGTCAGCTGCTTGTCAGGCCTCTCAGAGGATAGCCATGCTAGCTAGGCTCGTGTCTGTAAGCACCCCATAGCATCAGTAATAGGACAGGCCTTGGCGATTCCCCTTGAGATGTATCCCAAGTTGTGCTGGTCACTGGATCTCCTTTCCCTCAAGCTCATATCCATTTTTTGTCCCTGGAGTTCTTTTAGACAGGACCAATTCTGGGTCAAATTTTATTACTGTGTGATGGCAACCCCATCCCTCCACTTGATGCCCTGTCTTTCCACTGGAGGTGGTCTCTACAAGTTCCCTCTCTCCACTGATAGGCATTTCATCTAAGGTCCCTCCTTTTGAGTCCTGAGGGTCTCTCACCACCCAGGTCTCAGAGATATTCTAGAGGGCACCCCCACCTCCTACCTCTCTGAGGTTGCATATTTCCATTCATTCTCCTGGCCCTGAGGGCTTCTCTCCAGTCCCCCCCAAACCTGATCATATTTTTCTTTCCCCCTCCACCTTGCCTCTCAAACCCACATTTATTCCTCCTTCTGCCTCCCATGACTGCTTTCTTCTCCCTCCCAAGTGGGATTGAAATATCCTCACTTGGGCCCTGGAACTTGTTAACCTTCTTGAATTCTATGGATTGTATCCTAGGTATTCTGTACTTTGGGCTAATATCCACTTATTAGTGAGTACATACCATGCATATCCTTTTGGGTCTGAGTTCCCTCACTCGGGATGACATTTTCTAGTTCTATCCCTTTGCCTGGAAAACTCAGGATGTCCTTGTTCCTAATAGCTGAGTAGTATTCCATTGTGTAAATGAACCACATTTTCTGTATCCATTCTTCCTTTGGGGACATCTGGGTTGTTTCCAGCTTCTGGCTATCACTGATAAAGCTGCTACAAACATAGTGGATCATGTGCCCCTGTGGTATGGTGAGGTATCTTTTCAGTATATGCCCAAGAGTGGTATAACTGGGTCTTCAGGTAGATCAATTTCTAATTGTGTGAGGAACTTCCAGATTGGTTTCAAGAGTGGTTGTACCAGTTTTCATTCCCACCAACAATGGAGGAGTGCTCCTCTTTCTTCACATCCTCTCCAACATGTGCTGTCACCCGAGTTTTTGATTTTAGCCATTCTGATTGGTGTAAAATGGAATCTCAGGGTCATTTTGATTTGCATTTCCCTGATCACTAAGGACTTTGAACATTTCTTTAAGTGCTTCTCAACCATTTGTGTTTCCTCTGTTTTAAATTCTCTGCTTAGCGCTGTACCACATTTTTTGATAGGGCTATTTGGTTCTCTGGGGTCTAACTTCTTAAGTTCTTTGTATATTTTGAATATCAGCCCTCTATCAGATGTGGCATTAATGAAGTATTTTTTTCCCAATCTGTAGGTTGCCTATTTGTACTGTTGATAGTGTCCTTTGCCTTACAGAAGCTTTTCAGATTCATAAGGTCCCATTTATCAATTCTTAATTTTTGAGCCTGAGCCACTGGAGTTCGGTTTAGGAATTCCACCCCTGAAACATTTTGCCATTGAGTTCCAGGCTCTTTCCCACTCTTTCTTCTATTAGATTCACTGTATCCTTAATCCATTTTGACTTGAGCTTTGTGCAAGGTGACAAATATGGATTTATATTCATTTTTCTACATACTGACTCCAAGTTAGACCAGCACTATTTAGTGTAGATACTTTCTTTTCTGCATTGTATATTTTTTGGCTTCTTTGTCAAAGACCAAGTGTTTAGAAGTGTGTGGTTTTATTTCTGGGTGTTCAATTCTATTCCACTGATCAATCTATCTGTCTCTGCACCAGTACCATGCAGTTTTTATCACTATTGTCTGAAGTCAGGGATGTTGATTCCCCCAATATAAGTTATTATATTATTAAGAATTGTTTTTGATATCCTGAGTTATTTGTTTTTCCATATGAAATTGAGAATTGCTCTTTCCATGTCTTTGAAGAGTTGTGTTAGGATTTTGATAGGGATTGTGTTAAATCTGTAGGTTGCTTTTGGTAGGATGGCCATTTTTACTATGCTAATTTTACTAATCCATTAGCATGGGAGGTCTCTCAAGCTTCTTAGATCTTCTTAGATTTCTTACTTCAGAGACTTAAAGTTTTTGTCATACAGATTTTTCACTTGTTTGGTTAGAGTCACAGCAATATATTTTATATTATTTGTGACTATTGTAAAGGGTGTTGTATTAGTTAGGGTTCTCTAGAGTCACAGAACTTATGGATAGTCTCTATATAGTAAAAGAATTTATTGATGACTTACAATCTTCAGTCCAATTCCCAACAATGGTTCAGTAGTAGCTGTGAATGGAAGTCCAAGGATCTGGAAGTTACTCAGTCCCACACAGCAAGCAGGCGAGGGAGCAAGAGCCAGAGTCCCTTCTTCCAATGTCCTTATATGGTCTCCAGCAGAAGGTGTAGCCCAGATTAAAGTTGTGTTCCACCACACCTTTAATCCCAGGTGACCTTGAACTCAGAGATTTCCCTGTCTTAATTTACTGGAATCCATAGCCACTATGCTTCAAGATCACCATACCAAGATTCAGATCAGAAACTTCTATCTCCCAGCCTCCAGATAAGGGTCACTGGTGAGCCATCCAATTCTGGATAGTAGTTCATTCCAAATATAGTCAAGTTGACAACCAGGAATAGCCACTACAATCCACCGCTTGTCAACTTGACACAAATAATATGTCGTGTTCACATGAAACACTAACAAGGCTGTGAATACGCCTAACATGATATAACTATCCCTCGTACAATAGCAAATGCATTTGTAAATTTACAATGGGGCAATGTCCCTTGGGAACATCCTTTTAGTGTCTCAACTCAAATACAAACTTATGTTAAAGAGATTGGAAGAAAGACAAATATATTCGTTAGCAAAATAAGACAGGGCCATTCATATTACTTTATAATCCTCGTTTCTGCAACTGGTTACATGGCCTTAATTGGTATTTATAACTACCTTCCTCTACTACCCATTCTGTAGTTTCCCATTGACTTTAATCACAGGACATGGTAGTACTAAGAGACGCCCTAAGGGATCTCCTACACTCCAGACATAATATTGCTTACCATCATTGTGAAGAGGTAATCCAATTTCCCCATGGTAATCTGGATCTATCACCCCTCTTAACACTGTTATTCTTTTCATAGCTTGTTGGTTTAAGGGCATTAGAAGCCCAAAATGACCCATGGGAAGTCTGAGCTTCCAATTCAATGGAATGTTTGTTGTAGCTCCTGGTAGGAGCACTCTCTCCTTTGGAGCCAAAAACTTCTAGGCCTGCAGAGCCTAGATTTATGGGGACAGGAAACAAAAATTTTCCTAGAGGGTCACTAGGAGTGATAGTGCATAGAACTATTCCCTTTTCCACACCTTGATTTCTGGACCCATGGATCCTGGCTATGGGGGAAACTGTACCATATATCAAAAGCTGATTCAAAGCATATACTGCCTTCTGAAGAACTCTGCCCCAGCCTTCCATGCTATTACCACCTAATTGGCACTGTAACTGCATCTTCAAAAGGCCATTCCATCTTTCTATCAGACCAGCTGCTTCAGGATGATGGGGAACATGATAAGATCAGTGAATTCCATGATGGTGGGCCCACTGTCATACTTCTCTGGCTGTGAAATGAGTTCCTTGGTCAGAAGCAATACCATGATGATAGATAATGCATTCTGTCAGTCCATGGATGGTGGTTTTAGCAGAGGTATTACGTGCAGGAAAGGCAAATCCATAACCAGAATAAGTATCTACTCCAGTAAGAACAAAACACTGTCCTTTCCATGAAGGAAGTAGTCCAATGTAGTCAACCTGCCACCAGGTTGCTGGCTGGTCACCTCGAGGAATGGTGCCATATCTGGGGCTCAGTGTTGGTTTCTGCTGTTGGCAGATCTGGCAATCAGCAGCAGCTGTAGCCAGGTCAGCCTTGGTGAGTGGAAGTCCGTGTTGCTGAGCCCAAGCATAACCTCCATCTTGACCGCCATGGTCACTTTGTTCATGTGCCCATTGAGCAATGACATGGATGGCTGGGGAAAGAGGGTGACTGTCCACAGAATGGTTCATCTTATCCACTTGATTATTGAACTCATCCTTGGCTGAAGTCACCTTTTGGTAAGCATTTACATGGGACACAAATAACTTCACATCCTTTGCCCATTTGGAGAGATCTATCCACATACTTCTTCCCGAGGTGTCTTTCTCACAAATTTTACAATTGTGATCTTTCCAAGTCCCTGACCATCCAGCCAATCCATTGGTTACAGCCCATGAGTCAGTGAATAATTGTACATCTGGCCATTTCTTCTTACAAACAAACTGTAATACCGTGTGTACTGCCCAAAGTTCTGCCCACTGTGAAGATTTTCCTTCAAATGTGTCTTTCAGGGTTGTCCCAGAAAGGGGTTGTAATGCAGCAGCTGTCCACTTCTGGGTAATGCCTGCATAATGTGCAGAGCCATCAGTAAACCAGGCCTTAGTCTTCTCTTCTTTAGTCAGCCGATCATAGGGAACACCCCATGAGGCTATAAGCGCATGCTTGGCAGCAGATGACATTGTAATAGAAGTAGAAACCATAGGAATTTGAGCAACTTCTTCATGTAACTTGCTTGTGCCTTCAGGACCTGCTCTGGCTCGATCACATATATACTACTTCCATTTGATAATAGACTGCTGCTGTGTGCGTCCTACTTTATGACTTGCAGGGTCTGATAGTACCCAGCTCATGATGGGTAGTTCAGGTTGCATAGTAACTTGGTGTCCTATCGTCAAACGTTCAGTTTCCACTAAGGCCCAATAGCAGGCCAAGAGCTGTTTTTCAAAGGGAGAATAGTTGTCTGCAGATGATGGTAGAGCTTTGCTCCAAAATCCCAAAGGTTTCTTCTGTGATTCACCTACAGGAGCCTGCCAGAGGCTCCAAACAGCATCTCTATCAGCCACAGACACCTCAAGTACCATCAGGTCTGCTGGATCATATGGTCCAAGAGGTAGAGCAGCCTGCACAGCAGCCTGGACCTGTTGAAGGGCCTTCTCCTGTTCCAGGATCCACACAAAGCTAGCAGCTTTCCAAGTCACTTGGTAAATTGGCCAAGTAACACACCCAAGTGAGGGATGTGCTGTCTCCAGAATCCAAATAGACCCACTAAACGTTGTGCTTCTTTCTTGGTTGTAGGAGGGGCCAAGTGCAATAACTTATCTTTCATCTTAGAAAGAATATCTCTGCATGTCCCACATCACTGGACTCCTAAGAATTTCACTGAGGTAGATGGTCCTTGAATTTTGGTTGGATTTATTTCTCATCCTCTGATATGCATGTGTTACCAATGAGTCCAAAGTGATTGCTACTTTGTGCTCATTTGGTCCAATCAGCATAATGTCATCAATGTAGTGTACCAATGTGATATTTCGTGGAAGAGCCAAACGATCAAGATCCCTTCTAACTAAATTATGACACAGGGCAGGAGAGTTAATATATTCTTGAGGCAAAACTGTGAAGGTATACTATTGGCCTTGCCAACTGAAAGCAAATTGCTTCTGGTGGTCCTTATGGACAGGTACTGAGAAGGCATTTGGCAGATCAATAGCCACATACCAGGTGCTAGAAGATGTGTTAATTTGCTCAAGTAACGAAACTACATCTGGTACAGGGGGTGCAATTGGAGTTACTACCTGATTTAGTTTTTGATAATCAACTTCTGTCTTAGGTACCAACTTCTGTCTTAGTTAGGGTTTTACTGCTGTGAGAAAACACCATGACCAATGCAAGTCTTATAAAAAACAACATTTAATTGGGGCTGGCTTACAGGTTCAGAGGTTCAGTCCATTATCATCAAGGTCGGTGCATGGCTACATCCAGGCTGTCATGGCGCAGGTAGAGCTGAGAGTTCTACATCTACATCTAAAGGCTGCTAGTGGAAGACTGACTTCCAGGCAACTGGGGTGAGAGTCTGAAGCCCACACCCACAGTGACACACCTACTCCAAGCAGGTCACACCTATTCCAACAAGGCCACACCTCCAAATGGTGCTACTCCCTGATCCAGGAAACCATCACATTCCACTCCCTGGCCCTCATAGACTTACTCAAAAACATGAGTCTATGGGGCCCATACTTAATGCAAATGCATTTAGTCCAACTTTCAAAGACCTCATAGTCTATAGCAGTCTCAACAATGTTAAAATTCCAAAGTTCAAGGTCTCTTCTGAGATTCATCCAAGTAATTAACTGTAATCTCCAAAGCAAGTCAGGAAACCAGCTGGGCAAACTCCAACTCTGCATCTCCATGCATCTCCATTTTTGATATCAAATCAGTCTTCAGATCTCCATTCCTTTTTCATCTTTGTTGACTGCAACAAACTGCTTTCTCCTGGGCTAGTTCCACTCCCTGTTAGCAGCTTTCCTCAGCATGTATCCGATGGCTCTGGGATCTTTAACATCTTTGAGTCTCCAAGGCAATTTCAATGTTACAGCTTCTTGTTTCAGTGTCTGGGATTACACTTGATCTTTTGGGCTCCTCCTAAGGGCTGGCATCACTTCTCCAGCTCTGGCCTCTGTAGCACTCTAAGCTCAGGTTGATCCACTCCACTACGGCTGCTGTTCTTGGTGATCATCCGATGGTACTGACATCTCCAATACACTGGGGTGTTCCACTCCAACTAGGCTTCATCAATAGCCTCTCACAGGCTCTCTTCATGGTGCCAAGCCTCAAATCCTTTGCCTAACCTCTTCAGTCCTGGGCCATCAACTACAGCTGAGGCTACACATTCTCCAATGGCCTTCTATGACCTCTCACAGTGCCAAGCCTCAGCTGTTCTTCATGACACCTTCATGCCTTCAAAACCAGTACCACCTGGGTGACTCTTACACAATACCAAGTCCAGCTGCAGCATGAGGTACAATCTTGGCTATCTCTGGAACACAGCTTCTTTGTGCTCCCAGAAAACAACTCCCAGATTTCAACTCAGTGATGCTGGACTCTTCTTAATCATTGCTAATGTCTTAGCTCCAACTAACAAGCATCAATTGTCCCAGTAGTTCCTTCCATTCTTAACTCTAGAGCCAGAGCCACATGGCTGAAGCTGCCGAGTTCTGCTGCTTACAGGAACTAGAACATGATCCCTTTGTGCTATTACATTATCACTGGCTTTATGTTTTCCAAATCCTTCACTGCCCAAGCTTGGGTATCCTGGTTCTTGCTCTGTAGATTGACCTTGAATGACTGTCTCATGGGGTTAAAGGTGTGTACCACCATGCCTGGATCTAAATTCAGCTGGGTAGGATCTTGTCCCAAGGTCCCACTCCCTTAATCTGTTATTTCGTAGAACACAGGATTTTGCTCTATTTCACTTCCTGCTATGCCTTAATACTGGAACCATATATTTTATATTTTGCCTTTCTAAGCTTGCTATGCTTCTTCAAACTTCTCTTTGTGAGACTTAACCAGAGAACAAAGTCTCTGCTGGACTTTTTTGAAACTTCCTTTGTCAATGCAATTAATGCAATTAATCCAAGTCTCTTCACCTTAGCCTCAGGCAGACTTTTCAGACAAGGGCAAACAGTAGCCACATTCTTCACCAAAATACCACAAAAACAGTCTTTATGCCACATACTGAAATTCTCCTTTGAAATCTCTTGGGCCAGGTCAACACTGTTCAAATTATTCCCAGCAACGAAGTTTTCCATATTCCTTCTAGGATGACCCATCAAGCCCCATTTAAAGCATTCCACTGAGTTTCAAATCCAATGTCCAAAAATCAACATTTTTTTCCAATAAAAGCATAGTCAGGCTTATCACAGCAATATCCCACTCCCAGTAACAACCTCTGTATTAGAGTTCTCTAGAGTCACAGAACTTATGGATAGTCTCTATATAGTAAAGGAATTTATTGATGACTTCAACCTTCAGTCCAATTCCCAACAATGGTTCAGTAGTAGCTGTGAATGGAAGTCCAGGGATCTAGCATTTACTCAGTCCCACACAGCAAGCAGGCTAGGGAGCAAGAGCAAGACTCCCTTCTTCCAATGTCTCCAGCAGAAGGTGTAGCCCAGATTAAAGGTGTGTTCCACCACACCTTTAATCCCATATGACCTTGAACTCAGAGAATTCCCTGTCTTAATCTTCTGGAATCCATAGCCACTATGCCTCAAGTTCGATATACCAAGATCCAGATCAGAAACTTCTATCTCCCAGCCTCCAGATAAAGGTCACTGGTGAGCCTTCCAATTCTGGATAGTAGTTCATTCCAAATATAGTCAAATTGACAACCAGGAATAGCCACTACAGGTGTCATTTTTCTAATTTCCTTCTCTTCCTACTTATCATTTGTATAAAGGAAGTCTATTGATTTCTTTGAGTTAGTTTTTTTTCCAAATTTTTATTAGATATTTTCTTAATTTACATTTCAAATGCTTTCCCAAAAGTCCCCTATACGCTCCCCTGCCCTGTTCCCCTACCCACCCACTCCCACTTCTTTTCCCTGGCATTTCCCTGTACTGGGGCATATAAAGTTTGAAAGACCAAAGGGCCTCTCTTCCTAATGATGGACAACTAGGCCATCTTCTGATACATATGCAGCTAGAGACAAGAGCTCTGGGGGGTACTGGTTAGTTCATATTGTTGTTCCACCTATAGGGTTGCAGACCCCTTCAGCTCCTTGGGTACTTTCTCTGGTTCCTCCATTGGGGGCCCTGTGTTCCATCCAATAGATGACTGTGAGCATCCACTTCTGTATTTGCCAGGCACTGGCATAGCCTCATACAAGACAGCTATATCAGGGTCCTTTCAGCATATGCAATAGTTTCTGGGTATGGTGGCTGATTATGGAATGGACCCTGGGGTGGGGCAGTTTCTGGATGGTCCACCCTTTTATCTTAGCTCCAAACTTTGTCTCTGTAACTCCTTCCATGGGTATTTTGTTCCCCGTTCTAAGGAAGAATGAAGTATCCACACGTTGGTCTTCCTTCTTCTTGATTTTCTTATGTTTTACAAGTTATATCATGGATATTCTAAGTTTCTGGGCTAATATCCACTTATCAGTGAGTGCATATCAAGTGACTTCTTTTGTGATTGGGTTACCTTACTCAGGATGATATCCTCCAGATACATCCATTTGCCTAAGAATTTTTAGGCTCACTTGTATATATACAGTATCATATCATCTGCAAATAGTGATATTTTGACTTCTTCCTTTCCAATTTGTATCCCCTTGAGCTCCTTTTTTTGTCTAATTGCTCTGGCTAGGACTTCAAGTACTATATTGAATAGGTAGGGAGAAAGTGGGCAGCCTTGTCTAGTCCCTGATTTTAGTGAGATTGCTTCAAGTTACTCTCCATTTAGTTTGATGTTGGCTACTGGTTTGCAGTATATTGCTTTTATTATGTTTAGGTATGAGCCTTGGATTCTGATCATTCCAAGACTTTTATCATGGATGGGTGTTGGATTTTTTTTCAAATGCTTTCTCAGCATCTAACAAGATGATTTTTTTAAAATGTTTGAGTTTGTTTATATATTGAATTATGTTGGTGGATTTCCGTATATTAAACCATCCCTGCCTCCCTGGAATGAAGCCTACTTGATCATGATGGATGATTATTTTGATGTGTACTTGGATTTTGTTAGTGAGAATTTTATTGAGTATTTTTGCATCGATATTCATAAGGGAAATTGGTCTGAAGTTCTCTATCTTTGTTGGGTCTTTATGTGGTTTAGGAATCAGAGTAATTGTGGCTTCATAGAATGAATTGGGTAGATTACCTTCTGTTTCTATTTTGTGGAATAATTTGAGGAGAACTGGAATTAGATCTTCTTTGAAGGTCTGATAAACTCTTCACTAAACCCATCTGGTCCTGGGCATTTTTTGGTTGGGAGACTATTAAATAAGTCTATTTCTTTAGGGGGGGATATGGGACTGTTTAGGTCATTAATCTGTTCCTGATTTAACTTTGGTACCTGGTATCTGTCTGGAAAATTGTCCATTTCATCCAGGTTCTCCAGTTTTGTTGAGTATAGCCTTTTGTAGTAGAATCTGATGGTGTTTTGGATTTCCTCACGTGCTGTTCTTATGTTTCCCTTTTCATTTCTGATTTTGTTATTTAGAATAGTATCCCTATGCCCTCTAGTTTGTCTGGCTAAGTGTTTACCTATCTTGTTAATTTTCTCAAAGAACCAGCTCCTGGTTTGGTTGATTCTTTGAATAGTTCTTTTTGTTTCCACTTGGTTGATTTCAGCCCTGAGTTTGATTATTTCCTGCTGTACTCCTCTTGGGTGAATTTTCTTTCTTTTGTTCTAGAACTTTAAGTGTGCTGTCAAGCTGCTAGTATATGCTCTCTCTAGTTGAGTTAGTTTTATATCCAGCCACTTTGCTAAAGTTGTTTATCAGCTGTAGAATTTTTCTGGTACACTTTTTAGGGTTGCCTATGTATACTATCGTATCATTTGGAAGTCGATACTCTCACTTCTTTGTCAATTTGTATCCCCTTAGTATCCTTTTTTGTCTTATTTTTCTAGCTAGAACTTCAAGTACTGTATTGAATAGATACGGGAAGAGAAGGCAGCCTTGTCTTGTCCCTAATTTTAGTAGGATTGCTTCAAGTATCTCTCCATTTATTTTCATGTTGGCTGTTGGTGTGCTGTACATTGCTTTAATTATGTTTAAGTATTGGCCTTTAATTGCTGAACACTCCAGTAGTTTTAACATGGAGAAGTGTTGTATTTTGTCAAATGCTTTTTTGGCATCCAAGGAGATGATCAGGTGAATTTTTTTCTTTGGGTTTGTACATATAGTGGATTCATTTTTATAGATTTTCATATATTGAACCAACCATGCATCACTGGAATGAAGCCAACATGATCATGATGAATGATCATTTTGATGTATTGTTGGATTTGGTTTGTGAGAATTTTATTGAGTATTTTTGTATTGATATTCATAAGCATAATTGTTCTGAAGTTCTCTTCTTTTTTGGGTGTTTGTGTGGTTCAGGTATCAGAGTAATTGTGACTTTGTACAATGAATTAGGTTGTGTTCCTTCTGTTTTTGTTTTATGAAATAGTTTGAGGAGTGTTGGTATTAACTGTTCTTTGAAGTTCTGGTAGAATTCTGCACTAAAGCCATTTGCCCTGGTATTTTTTGTTTGTTTGTTGTTGGGAGGTTTTTAATACTTCTTCTATTTCCATAGGGGATATGGACCTGTTTGGATAGTAAACCTGTTCTTGATTTAACTTTGGTACTTAGCTTCTGTCTAGAAAATCATCCATTTCATCTAGATTTCATTCATTTTCCAGTTTTGTTGAGTATAGGCTTTTGTAGTAGGATCTGATGATTTTTTAGTTTCCTCGGTTTCTGTTGTTATGTCTCCCTTTTCATTTCAGATTTTGTTAATTTGAATACTGTTTCTGGGCCCTTTAATTAGTTTTGCTAGAGGTTTATCTATCTTGTTGATCCTTCTCTTTCTTTCTATTTGGTTGATTTTTGCCCTGAGCTTGATTATTTCCTGCTCCTCTTGGGTGTGTTTGCTTCTTTTCATTCTAGGACTTTCAGGTGTGCTGTTAAATTTCTAGTGTAGGATCTCTCCAATTTCTTTACAAGGGCATTTAGCACTATAAATTTTCTCTTAGCACTGCTTTCATTGTGTTCCATAAGTTTGGGTATGCTGTGTTGTCACTTTCATTGAAATCCAGGAAGTCTTTAATTTCTTTATTTCTTCCCTGAAAAAATTATCATTGAGTAGAGACTTGTTCAGCTTTCATGTGTATGTAAGCTTTCTGATGTTTTTCTTGTTATTGAAGTCTAGCCTTAGGCCATGGTGATCTGATAAGATACGTAGGATTATTTCAATCTTCTTGCATCAGTTAAGGCTTGTTTTTTGACTGATTATATGGCCAATTTGGAAAAGGTACCATGAGGTGCTGAGAAAAAGGTGTATTCTTTTGTTTTAGGGTGAAATGTTCTGTAGATGTTTGTTAAAAACTTTTGGATCATAAGTTCTATTAGTTTTACTGTGTCTCTGTTTAGTTTCTTTTTCCATGATCTGTCCATTAGTAAGAGTGGGGTATTGAAGTCTACCACTATTATAGTGTGGTATTCAATGTGTGTTTTGAGCTTTAGTAAAGTTTCTTTTATTAATTTGGGTCCCTTTCCATTTGGGCATATATGTTCAGAATTGAGACTTCCTCTAAGTGGATTTTTTTCTTTGATGAATGTAAAGTGTCCTTCCCCATCTCGCTTAATAACTTTTAGTTGAATTAATAACTTATTTGAAAGTCTATTTTATTGAATATTAAAATGGCGACTCTCTCGTTTTTCTTTAGACCATTTGTTTGGGAGACTTTTTCTAGCCTTTTAATCTGAGGTAGCGTCTGTCTTTGTCACTGAGTTGTGTTTCTTGTATGCATCAAAATGCTTGCATATCCAGTCTATTAACTTATGTATTTTTATTGGGGTTTTCCTTTTAGAATCCTCAATTTGGTTCTGTCATGGAATTTTTGGTTTCACCATCTATGATTGTTCAGAGTGTTACAGGGTATAGTAGCCTGGGTTGGCCTTTGTGTTCCCTTAAGTTCTGCATGACCTCTGTTCTGGTTTTTAGTGTCTCTGTTGGGAAATAATGTGTAATTCTGATAAGTCTGCCTTCATATGTTACTTGGACTTTTTCCCTTACAGCTTTTGTTTTTAAATTAGGTATTTAGCTCATTTACATTTCCAATGCTATACCAAAAGTCCCCCATAGCCACCCACCCCCACTCCCCTACCCACCCACTCCCCCTTTTTGGCCCTGGCATTCCCCTGTACTGGGGCATATAAAGTTTGCGTGTCCAATGGGCCTCTCTTTCCAGTGATGGCCGACTAGGCCATCTTTTGATACATATGCAGCTAGAGTCAAGAGCTCCGGGGTATCCCTTACAGCTTTTAATATTCTTTATTTTGTTCTGGATGTTTTATTATGTGACAATAGGATTTTCTTTTCTAGTCCAATCTATTTGTTGTTCTGTAGGTTTCTTGTGCATTTATTGCCATCTCTTTAGGTTGGGGAAGTTACCATCTATGATTTTGTTGAAGACATTTTGTGGTCCTTTGAGGTGGAATCTTCACTCTCTTCTATTCCTATTATTCTTACACTTGATGTTTTCATTGTGACCTTGATTTCCTAGATGTTTTAGGTTATGAGTTTTTTATGTTTTGAATTTTCTTTGACTGTTGTGTCAATATCTTCTAAGATATCTTCTATACCTGAGAGTCTCTTTTCTGTCTCTTGTATTCTGTTGGTGCTGCTTGCATCTGTAGCTACTGACCTCTTTCATAGGTGTTTCATTTCCAGAGTTGCCTCCATTTATGTTTCCTTTATTGTTTCTATTTCCACTTTTAGGTCTTCGACTGCTTTGTTCAATTCCTTCAGCTGTGTTTTCCTTTTTTTTTTTTTTCTTTAAGGAATTAATTTCTTTCCTTTTTAAATGCTTCTACCTGTTTACCTGTGTTTTCCTGTATTTCTTTCAGTGAATTATTTATATCCTCCTTAAAAGACACTATTATCTTCATGAGATAGGGTTTTAGGTCAGCATCCTGGTTTTCAGGGGTGTCAGGGTATCGAGGACTTGCAGTGGTGGGAGAACTGTGTTCTGATAATGCCAAAGTATATTAGCTTCTGTTGCTTACCTCTTGCCATATGATTATCTCTGCTGTTAACTGGCCTGGGTGTCTCTGTCTGGAGCCTGCCTCCTGTGTCATTGGGTTGCTGCAGGTTTCCTAGAAGACCTGTGGCCCTGGCTATAGCTGATGTTCTGGGAGGCCTTCAGACTGTTTGGTCTTCAGAGGGGCAGACAAGCTGCTGATCTGTTGTCCTGCATGCAGCAGATCTACTGGGACGTTTTCAGACTCTGGATTCTGGTGCCCTGGGTGCAGCAGATCTCCTGAGAGGCCTTCAGACTGTGGGGTTTTCAGGTGGGCAGACAAGCTGATGATCTGCCCCATTCGAGAAGGGAGGTGGAGTTTCAGTGGAGGAGATGGGTCCTGCATCTGATGGGATCCTCAGGGTTCCCAGCTGCTGCGATTATTTGGGAGGGTCCCTTACCTGTTGCCCTGGGTACAGCAGATCTCCTTTAGACTGTGTGTTATTCAGAGGGGCAGACAAGCGCTGATCTGCCCCAGTGGAAGGTGCAGGCCGGAAGGGGAATGGAGTTTAAGTGGAGTGGATGAATCCTGCATCTATTGGGCTCCTTGGGTTTGCCAGCTGCTGCTTACCTGTTGTCCTGGGTGCCCTGAGAGGCCTTCAGACTGTGGGGTTTTCAGAAGAGCAGACAAGATGATGATCTCCAGTAGTTGACTTTTTAAATAATACAGTGAATTTTCTGTTCTCAGTTTTTCCAATGCCACTTATATAGAAGCCAGTCTTTCTTGTGCTGTTATAAAATTACACCTTTTTCTATACCATATTTCTATGTACTTATGGTTCTAGTTGGGAGTAGCATCCTGTTTTCTTGATCTATTCTAATAATATATTTAAAACTATAATTTTATAATGTGCTTTTATAGCTGGTATCTCATACTTTTAAAAAAATTTACTTTATTTTTTTTTCAATATGGGTTTTGGAATTACCTTGTATAATATGTGAAAATCTTTAAGATATAGATTGCTACTACATGAAATTTGTGCATAACATTCTAGAATTTATCTCTTTCCAGCTTTGAAATCTCCTGTCTGTAAACATGGTATTTCAACATGTTGGTTTCCTTTAAATCTTCTAGAACAGTTTTATAGATTTCTTCATATTACTTTTTTATATTTTATTTCCAAACATATTCCTGTTGCTTTTGTAAATTTCACTTAATTTTTGCTTTCTCTAAATAAGTAAACTGATATGTAGGAATGTCATTTACTTTTTTTCTATTCTAATTTTTTTCATAACCTCAACATAACTGAAGAATTACTAAAAATAAGTATGAAAACACGTTGTACAATTTATCCTACTCTGAGTTTTTCATACTCTTATGTGTTTTATTTACCAAAATCATACCATTTGTATAGTATTTTTGACAAATGACAAGGTTGCTATTCTTACTTGATTAGTAAAAGTCTTTTAGAAAGAATATTTTTGACTTTTTGTGTTTAGTTTTCTTAAATAAGTATTTCTGTTAAATCTGCTCTTTCCCCTAGAACTGCAATATGCTGGCACTGTGATGCGCTTTGATTATGTCTGGCTTCGAGACCATTGCCGCTCAGCATCATGCTATAATTCTAAGACTCACCAGCGGAGCCTGGACACTGCCAGTGTGGATTTATGTATTAAGCCAAAGACAGTTCATCTGGATGAAACTACGCTCTTTTTCACTTGTGAGTATACAGGAGATTTGGATTTCTTTGAGGTATTATTCTAAAAACCAATGATTTTTATGAAAACAGGGTTTGGCTTTTTAAAAAATAGGGATTTTTCAGTTAGTTTTTCCCCTTGATATAGAAACAAGCACAATACCCTTTTAATATTTTTTTTTTTTTTGTTACGGCTAGCATCATACTTCAATTTGAAACAGGATAATCTCTAAGATAAAAACTTTGCAAGTTTATCTGTTTTCACTACTTTTTTTTTTGTTTTACATTGTTTTTGTTTTTTTGTTTTTTGTTTTGTTTTGTTTTGTTTTGTTTTTGAGACAAGGTCTTGTAATATAGCCCTGCCTATCTTTAAATTCACTGTGTATCATACTGACCTCAAACTAGTGATTATCCTGCCTTGGCATCCTAAGTGCTTTAGTTGTAGATAGAAGAGTTAACATTCTCGGTTTTTTTATATTGGCACGGGGCGGGGTGGGGGTGGGGGACATTGGGGTCATGTAAGTCAGCACCTGCAGATCTCCGGATTCTGAACCTAATGCTTGGGGTCCTGAGGAGTGGTGGCCATGGCCGGGAGTGTGGGCATGGTTTACAAGTGGACCCTGACCCAGACCAGAAGGGCAACCTGCATCATGTGTTTACCAACTGTTCTTCTTTTACCTATTGATGCCTCTCAAAAAGAGATACAGACAACCCAGAACGCCCAGCTGCTATTCCACCAACAGCCACTTGGAGGGCCCCAAATACCATTATGAATCTTGCCTGCAGCCCATTACCCACACTGTTCAGGTGCCCAGCAAGCCCTTTGATCAGAGCACCATAACTTCCTGGGTATTACCTCAGTTTGATACAACAGTAGAAAGCCAGAAGTATCACCGAGACCAGGCAAGATGGCCAACTCAGAGATCTACCTGCAAGTTTCCACATCTAACCTTTGAGAGTTCAGTCTTACAGTTCAGAGACATTGTTGCTATCTAACCAAGAGCAGCCCCAGAACTCAGAAAAAGGACATACCCAGAAGGCCTTTAGTGCCATTGTTCAGTCCCCAAAGTGGTGGAGAACTGTCAGTGCACGTACCTCAAAGCTTACCTCATGTGTTCATACCACCTGACATCCAGACCCTGGGGTCTTCTGTAAGAGAAGATCCCATTTCTCTAGACCAGAAGGAAAACCGTCTTCCAAGCTGCATCCTTGTCTCTAGGACTCCCAGCAGCCCAGGAGCTGGGGCTTGTTCTGGTCAAGGACACCTCTGAGGAAAAGTATGGGATTAAGGTCATGTGGAGCGGTAGAAGGCACCTGTTTGCTTACCTTAAAGAGAGAGGGAAGCTCAATAGAAGAAGCCAGTTCCTTGTGAAGATCTGACTGGACTACACAGGCTTCAGTTCATCCCAGAACTGCTGTGGGGAGATTTCTCAAGTCATTTCTGGTTTGAAAGGATGAAATGGGATGAACAGCAATAGGAAAATGACTTAGCCAGAGGCCTAGAGTTGGAATTCCCCATTTCTTAATAAGCCTTCCTTTTCACTACCTCTGGTAGGTAGTAGGCTAGAGAAGAGATTGAACCCTTATTAAAGTAGGCTGTAGAAAAAAAATATGCCTATTGGCTTCTCTAACCTTCTCCTGGACATTATAAATTTCTATACCAAAGGAAGAAAAGACGTTTAAAATTAAAGATATAAAGGAAGAAAGGAAAAACTCAACCAACACACTACCTAAGATGTGCAAGTCCGAGAAAAGAAAAAAAAATTACAAAAACAAACAGAAAAAAAATCTACTACAGCATGTCCCCTCCACAAACAGCCAATCATATAATGGCACCTAAATGTAAGTGACCTGGAAAAACTTCCAAAGAACTTAAAAGAATAATTACAACTATGTTCAAACAACTCAAAGACATGAATATACTCCAAAAGAACAAAAACAAAGATATGAATGAAATGCAGAAGTCAGCATAAGATACTAAAACATAATTTCACATAAAGAATTGGTGAATAAAAGCCTAACTGAAATAAAACTTTAAAAAGTTAAAAAACTCAGTGGAAAACCTTACCGACAGAATGGATCATGTAGAAAACAAAAGAATCAGGGAAGGAAGAGAGTGTAGAGAAATTACATCACTCAGTAAAAGTCGAAAAGTTTTTTTTTTTTTTTTTTTTTTTTAATAAACAGGTAAAAGCTAGTGGAACAGGGAGTTTGTTGTGAGGTTTTGTCTTTTAGTAATATCAGAAACTGCACTCCTAAAGTCTCACCAACATGACTGCTTGAACATGAGCTGAATAATACTATTGTTGTTAAGAATAGACATGTTAATATGTGTGAGGAAAAGCCCAGGAGGCTTCACCCCAACCAAAGTGCTAAGGCAACTAAGGAATGCTAAAAGTGGGAGAGGTAGTCTTCACCACAGAAGAGTACACCAACTGTTTATGCAATACATATATACATACACATAACATTATATAGACTAAGTATGTTATATTTATGTATTTAGAGAAATATACATATAAAAAATGAAAAAAGCCATAAATTTGTGGGGTTTGCAGGAAGGAAAAGGAAGGGAGGAAATGAGGTAATTATTTTATAATATTATTATATATTATTATATATAATATATACTATATTAAAATATAATAAAAATTAAAAGAAATTGTGTGTGTTTGTGTGTGTGTGTGTGTGTGTGTGTGTGTGTGTGTGTGAATGAACAGGGCCTGCAGCGATGGATGGAGCAGTAGGTAAGAGCAGTTGCTGCCCTTGCAGAGGATGTAATTTAGTTCTAAGCATCCATATGCCAGCTTCCAACCATCTATAACACCAGTTCTGGGGGTTCAGAGCCGTATTTTAGCCTCTGTGAGCACCAAGCACAAACACAGTATGCTTGCATACATGCAGGCAAAGCACACACACACAAATATATATATTTGTATAATGTTATGTATATGCACAAACACATGCATGTGAAAATGGCAAAGCTCTGCAATAGTATAAAAACAAACAAAACAAAAAACCTAACTTTTGAATTGTGGGGTACAGCAGAATACATAGCAAAAGCATAGAGAATAGATGAAAATTTCTAAACCTAGAGAATGAGATGCTCATTCAGGTACAAGAGTCCTACAGAACACCAAAGAGATCAGACCAGAAAAGAGGCTCCTCGTTGCATTTTGTACTCAAAATATTAAGAACACAGAATAAAGAATGGGTATTGAAATTTTTGAGAGAAAAGTCATGTCACTTAAAAATGCAGGCCTATCAGAATAACATCCGGTTATTAGAAACTTAGCAGAGACAGAAAAGCTTGAAAACTATGTAGTCCAAGTTCTGAAACCAGAACTGTGAAACAAGACTACCATACTCAGCAAAACTATTAAAACTGAAGAAGTAAAAACTTTCCATGATAAAAATAGACTAAAGAAATTTATGACCACTAGGCCAGCACTACAGAGGATAATTGAAGGAGTACTTTAATCTGAAGAGAAGGATAATTATACCCAAGAGGTCACAAGTAAAAACAATTCCAGAATAGTTAATTCAAAGAAGTTCAAGAAGACATCACAAAACATCAAAATGGCACAAATTATCACACAACTTTAAATAATCTCTTAATTTAAATGGTCCCAGTTACTCAATAAAGAAACACAGATGAGCAGATTGAATTAGAAGGCAGGATGCATCTTTTATTACCTCCAAAACCACACCAACAATAGAAACCATTGTAGGGTTAAGGGATGGGAAAATGTTGTCCAAGCAAACAGATAAGAAGCAAGCTTACAATCCCACCAGCAATGGAGGAGTACCTTCTGTTTCTATTTTGTGGGCCCCTAATGGAGGAGCTAGAGTAAATACCCAAGGAGTTGAAGGGGTCAGCAACCCTATAGGTGGAACAACAATATGAACTAGCCAGTGCCCCCAGAGCTCCTATCTCTAGCTGCATATGTATCAGAAGATAGCCTAGTTGGCCATCATTGGGAAGAGAGGCCCCTTGGTCTAGCAAAGTTTATATGCCCCAGTACAGAGGAACACCAGGGCCAAGAAATGGGAGTGTGTAGGTAGGGGATCAGGGCCTAGGAGGGTATAGGGGACTTTTGGGATAGCACTTGAAATGTAAATAAAGAAAACATCTAATAAAAAAAAAGCAAGCTATTCAAATATCTGACAAAATAGACTTCAAATTAGAACTAGTTATAAGATATATGCAGGGTCACTTTATTGTCATTGAAGAAACTATCCACCAAGAAGTTACTAAATACATGCACCAAATACAGATACCTTTAATTATATATATATATATATATATATATATATATATATATATATATATATATATACACCATACTGTTATATCTTTGACGACAGATTAACTCCAACACAGTGATTATGGATGACTTTAATACCCCACTCTCAGAAATAGACAAGTCACCTGTTAAAAAAAAACTAAAGAGTAAAGATCTGCAATTAAATTACATCATAAAATAAACATAAAATCAAAAGGAACCAACAGACATTTGAAGAACATTCCAACCAAATACTAAAGAGTATATCTTCTTTTCAGCTGCCCATGGATCTCACTCCAAAATTGACTACTTACTAGGATACAAAGCACGTCTCCACAAATATAGGAAAACAGAGTCACAGTAGAATAAAGGTAGATACCAAGAGCAATAGAAACTACAGAAAGCACACAAAATCATGGAGACTAAACAACACAACTCTACTGAATGATATTGGTTAAAGGAAGAATTCAAGCAGGGAATTTAAAAATCCTAGAATTGAATGAAAATGAAAACACAATGTAACTGAATCTATGGTACACAATGAGGAAGAATGTTTATAGCACTGAGTGCCTACATCAAACAAAACCTATAGAGATCTCAAATTAATAACTTGAAAGCCTTGGAAAAACAAAACAACAAAACCCTACACCCCAAAATAGTAGATAAAAAGCAACAAGCAAAATCATGGATGAAATAGAAGCAGGGAAAAAATAGAATCAATAAAACAAAAAATTGGTTCTTTGAAAATATTAAAAAGTTTGACAAATTTTTTAACCAAATTAGTAGAAGAAAGAGACAAAAATGAATAGAAGTAGAGAAAATTAAAGGGGAGATGATACAGAAAATTCAGAGAATCATAAGGATATAAAACAAAAACTTAGATTATAGGAATGTGGAAAATCTAAAAGAAATAAATTAATTTCTAGATGCATAGGACTTCCAAACAAAATGTACATGAAGTAAATAATTTAAACAGACCTATAAGAAACAAATAAATAGAAACCATCATTAGAAATCTCCCAGCTATTAAAAAGTAACCCAGAATCAGATGGATTCAGAACAGAAGTCTACCAGACCTTCAGAGAAAAACAATACTCTTCAAATAATTCCATAAAATAGAAATGGAGGGAACATTCTCAAATTATTTTTATGAAACCACTAATAATTCAATAATAAAACCAGATAAAGATCCAAAAACATATAGGCCAATGTCTTTGATGAACACAATCATGAAATTTCTCAATAAAATACTTGTTAAATGAGCATGAGAAAAGAACATCCATCACAATCAAGTGGGTTTCAACCCAGAGATGCAGGTATGGTTCAACAAACATGTTAGTAAATGTAATCTGTCATAGAAATAGACTCAAGAACAGAAACCACATGGATCTTATTAGATGCAGAAAATAACTTTGATAAAATCAGGATGCAAACGATGCATCTCAAATTAATAAAGGCAATATACAAGTTAAAGCCATCATCTTATTGAAGAAAGAAACACTTCAAGTATTTCTACTAAAATCAGAAATAAGACAAGGATGCCCATTCTCTTGATTCCTGTTTAATATAGTACTTGACCTCACACCATTCAGAATGGCTAAGATCAGGTGACATAAGATACTCAGGTGACATAAAATACTGGTGAGGATGTGGAGAAAGAGGAGCACTTCTCCATTGCTGGTGGGATTGCAAGCTTTTACAACCACTCTGGAAATCAGTTTGGTGGTTCCGCAGAAAATTGGACATAGTACTACCTGAGGCTGCTATGAACATAGTGGAGCATGCGTCCTTATTATATGTTGGAACATCTTTTGGGTATATGCCCAGGAACTGTATAGCTGGGTCCTCAGGTAGAATTGTTTCCAATTTTCTGAGTAACCTCCAGATTGATTTCCAGAGTGGTTGTACCAGCTTACAATCCCACCAAAACTGAAGAGTGTTCCACTCCCTCACTAGCATCTGCTGTCACCTGAGTTTTTGATCTTAGCCATTCTGACTGGTGTGAGGTGGAATCTCAGGGTTGTTTTGATTTGCATTTCCCTGATGACTAAGGATGTTGAACATTTCTTTAGGTGCTTCTCAGCCATTTGGTATTACTCAGTTGAGAATTCTTTGCTTAACTCTGTACCCCATTTTTAATAGGGTTATTTGGTTCTCTGGAGTCTAACTTCTTGAGTTCATTGTGTATATTGGATATTAGCCCTCTATCAGATGTAGGATTGGTAAAGATCTTTTCCCAATCTGTTGGTTTCCATTTTGTCTTATCGACAGTGTCCTTTTCCTTAAAGAAGCTTTTCAATTTTATGAGGTCCCATTTGTCAGTTGTTGATCTTAGAGCATGAGCCATTGTTGCTCTGTTCAGGAAATTTTCCCTGGTGCCTATGTATTTAAGATTATTAAGACACTTTTAAAAAGTGAAGTAGATACCAGAAGATGGAACAATATTTCATGCTTATGGATTGACACTGTAAAATAGCCATCCTACCAAAAGCAATCTGTAGCTTCCACAGCCCCATAATAATTCCAATGCAGTTCTTCACAGAAAATGAAAAAAAAATCTCAAAATTCATATGGAAGCACAAAATAATCAGGATAGCCAACGTAATCGTGAACAGTAAAAATGCTGCTAGATGTATCACCATCCGTGATTTTCAAGTTATAGTACAGAGCTACAGTAGTAAAAACATTGTGTTACTGGGGTATAAACAGGGCTGGAGAAGTATCTCAGTGGTTAAGATCAAATACTGTTCTTGCATTGGACTCAAGTTTGATTCCCAGTATTTATTTTAAGTTTTTTTTAAAGCTTACAAGTTAATTTACTTTAAGTAAATTTAAGTTTACAAAAGCCTATATATAACTCAAGTTCTAGAGGACTTAATGCCTCCGTTACACTCATGAACACACACACACACACACACACACACACACACACACACACACACACACAAACTAAAATAAAATGAACACTTAAAAATAGAGACATTCATTAGTGGAACAGAATTAAAAACCCAAATACAAGCCTATGTATCCAAAGACACATGATTTTTGACAAAGAGGCCAAAAAATACACACTGGAGAAGAAAACCAGATGCTGGTGCTGGTCAAATTGAATAGCTACATATAAAACTGGACAATATTTCTTTAAAAAAATTATGAAATGCTATTTATTTATTTATTTAATTTTTTTATTAGATATTTTCTTTATTTATACTTCAAATGCTATCCTGAAAGTTCCCTATACCCTCCCCCACCCCGCCCTGCTTCCCTACCCACCCACTCCCACTTCTTGACCCTGGCGTTCTCCTGTACTGGAGCATATAAAGTTTACAATACCAAGAGGCTTCTCTTCCCAATGATGGCCAGCTAGGCCATCTTCTGCTAGAGACTAGACAGCTAGAGACAAGAGCTGGTTAGTTCATATCGTTGTTCCACCTATAGGATTGCAGACCCCTTCAGCTCCTTGGGTGCTTTCTCTAGCTCCTCCATTGGGGGCCCTGTGTTCCATCCAATAGATGACTGTGAGCTCCACTTCTGTATTTGCCAGGCATTGGCATAGCCTCATACGAGACAGCTATATCAGGGTCCCTTCCGCAAAATCTTTTTTTTTTACACAAAGCAATACATTAAGGATCTCAGCATAGGACCTAATACCATGAATCTGATAGAGGGGAAAGTAAGAAATCCCCTTCAACTTAGAGAACCAGGAAGTGGCTTTGTGTGTGTGTGTGTGTGTGTGTGTGTGTGTGTGTGTGTGTATGTGTGTTTGTGTGTGTGTGTGTGTGTGTGTGTGTGTGTGTGTGTGTGTGTGTGTGTTTCAAGACAGAGTTTTCTTTGTAGCTCTGGCTCTCCTGGAACTCACTCCATAGACCAGGTTGACCTTGAACTCAGAGTTCCTCTTGCCTCTGCATCCAAAGACTTGGTCCACCACTACCCAGCAGAAAAGTAACTTTCTGAATAGGACCCCAGAAGGGCAGCCATTAATACCAACAATTAGTAAATGAAACTTAAAAGATTCTGTACAGTAAAAGACACTATTTTTTGGGTGAATGGCTAGCCTATAGAAGGAGAACAATTATTATGTGACAGAAGGTTAGTATCTAGAATATGCAAGGAATTCAAAAAGCTAAACACTAAGAAAACCAACCACCTTATTACAAGGTTGGAGCATGAATCTAAACAAACTTTCCAAAAGAAGATATAAAAATGGTTGATAAGTGGTTTTAACATTTCAATAATATTCAACATACTTAGTCATCAGGGAAATACTAAGTAAAACTACTTTGAGATTTCATCTTACCTAAATCATTACACCTAAGATTTTTTCTTAAATTATATCAAGTGCAGTGATGGGTGTGTGTAAAGTGGAACACTTTTTTACTATTGATGGAAGTACAAAACTGATGTAGTACTATGGAAATATATGGAGGTTCCTCAAAAATCTAGAAGTAAATCTCCTGTATTATTCAGCTATACAACTCCTTGACTCCTGGACATATATCCAAAAGACTCTCTCTCCTACCTCTGCACTACTGCACTATTCAATATAGCTAGGAGATACAAATAGCCCAGACATCTATTAGCTGATGTTAACAAAAATGTGGTACATATGTACAACAGAATATTATTCAGTTGTAAAAGAAAATGAAATCACAGGTAAATGGAAATAGATATTCAGAGTCAGATAACTCAGAAAGACAAACACTGCATATTCTCACTTGTATGGATGCTAGCGTTGAATCATTACACAATTTGTTTTAAATTGGAGTAACTATAGAAGTCAGAAAACTAATAAATGGACATGAAAGTGGAAAATTTCAAGGGAACAGAGATAGATATCAGGTGACATGAAGGGGTAAAGAGTAATAAAAGAAGAAGAATGCTAAATGGGATAAGGAGTAGAACAGTCGGGTAGAAGGAGTAATGAGAGGAATAATTGACATTTGAAAAAAGCCATATGAATTTAAATCTGAATCTTGCTTTTCCTGTGTGTTTGGGTATCCAGGACTCACTGTGGTGGGAGTACTGGGTTCTGATGATGCCAAGTAGTCTTGGTTTCTGTTAGTAAGATTCTTACGTTTGCTTTTTGCCATCTGATAATCTCTGATGTTAGATGTTCTAGCTGTCTCTGACTGGAGCTTGTTCTTACTGTGAGTCTGTAAGCCTGTGTCAGCACTCCTGGGAGATCAGCTCTCTCCTGGCAATACCAGTGCACAGAAGGCTGTGGAACAGCCCCACCTCCTGACAGCAGATGTAGGCCTATAGGACCCTGTCCCAGAAGCTCTGTTGCTTCTGTAGCCTGTTCACTCCTGAGTGGACCCTCCTTAGAGAGTCACCGGAGAGAAAATGGCAATCTCCCCTGAGTCCCAAGGGTTTCTCTGTGTAGCCCTGGCTGTCCTGGAACTCACTTTGTAGACCAGGCTGGCCTCAAACTCAGAAATCTGCCTGCCTCTGCCTCCCAAGTGCTGGGATTAAAGGCGTGCGCCACCACCGCCCCACTAAAAGTCCACTTTTAAGTGTGTCTCTGAGGGCTTTCTAGAGAGGTGCGATGGTGCCTAAGGCAAAAGACCTGCCTGAATATGAAAGGCTCCATCCAAGAAGCTGAGGACCCTCTTGGAAACACTTCAGTCAGGGCTCTGCCCTCATTCTTCATCAGAGAATCCACAGTGGCGAGAAACCTATGGATGTGTTGAATGTGGAAAAGCCTTCAGCAGAAGCTCCATCCTGGTGCAACACCAGAGAGTCCACACTGGAGAAAACCCCTACAAATGTCTTGAATGTGGGAAAGCTTTCAGCCAGAATTCTGGGCTCATTAACCATCAGCGGATCCACACTGGGGAGAAACCTTACGAGTGTGTGCAGTGTGGGAAATCCTACAGTCAGAGCTCAAACTTCTTCAGACATCAGAGACGACACAATGCAGAAAAACTTTTGAATGTTGTGAAGGTTGAAGAAATTAAGAAGAAACAATCAGCACTCAGGTCTTTTTCTTCAGAAATGAAGACAAAATTAAAAACATGAAGAGATATGGAAACTTATTTTTCCCTGTTGACTGGGAAAATCCACTGGGAAATAGAAAAAAAAAAAAAAACAAACTTCATTCACCATTATTATCTTGAAAGAAATGGTGTTATACCTCCCTAGAATCTGAAATTTTATTAAATATTATTTTTTTATTAAATATTAAATATAATAATTCAGGTGTTAATACCTAAATTTTTCTTGTGAAGTTTATATTCTCTTTTTTTCTCTCCAAGTAATGAGCTACCTGGTTCTTTGTCCCTTTCCTTTTTCAGACAGCTACTTTATTTCTCTGTTCGTCATTGGAGTGTTGATCTGTAAGGGTGCATACGTTTTTATTTTAAAGGGCAACACGGGAATTGTAAAATCTAGAAGCCCATCCTCAAGACTCAGAAACATCCTTAAAAAAAAAAAAAAGAAAGAAAAAAGCCATATGAAAAAAACTATTAATCTGGAAGCTTCCTAAAATATATAGTAAACAAATATTTTTTATAAAGAGTTTAAATAGTATTACTCTATAGCAGAGGAAACAACACATATCCCACACAATATAGGCTATCAAGTAAAAACTTTAGTGTCATGTATGGGTTAACTCTTTTATAGTGATTATTTAATGGGAGAGAAGCAGCATGCTACAGTCTTGGCACATTAAATGGGTGAAACCCCACCGCTTTGTCTTATAATATCTGAAGAATAAAGGAGAATTTTCAGTCTCCTACAGGACATCTCCAGACACTGTTGATAGCTCAAGCTCAATAATAAGGTAGAAATAGAATTCATAAATAATGTTCTCTCATTCTGGAAGAGTTGTCTCCATCTAAATCATTTCTCAAGAAATTAAATTAAGAGTCATGACAACTCTTTTGAAATATAGTCACCATCACTTTGGTATTTATGAGAGAAATAATTGCAGACAAACTGTAAAGACTTCTGAGGTTCCATGTAATTTTCTCACAGGCGTGCGGGTGCGGGTGCGCGTGCGTGTGTGCGCGCGCGCGCGCACACACACACACACACACACACACACACACACACACACACACACACACACAAATACCCCACTGAGAGTCCAAAGGATTACTGGGTTCTACTGTTTAGGGAACTAACTCATCATGATAGATGGTGTGCCTACAGAATACTTGATATTACTAAGAAAACTTGTATTTTGGCAGTTAGATAGCATTTACAAATATAAACTCTATTCCTCCATTTCGGTTGATCTTTTCATGTTCCCCCTGTTAAAGTATTGTATATATTAATTGCAAAACTTTGACAGGTAGAATTTAATGCTTTGTATGCTTTATGCCTTCTGTGGTGAGGGCATAGGCATATGATAATTCTTTTAAATATTTTATTCTTTGATCATTTCATAAATGTATATAATGTGTTTTGATCATATTTACCTCCCACCTGTTATTCTTGCTTATCTCCGTCCCACTTCAGCCAAACCCATTCTTGCCAAAAAGTCTTCCTCCTATTCTCATGTCTTCATTGTGACCCAGCAGGTTAGAAGAGGGAGTATTTGGCAGGATAACCAACACTAAATATATTTGGGAAAACCATATGGAAACCTCCTCCTATAGAAGCTTACTAAAACAAATCAAACCCAGTAACCCTTTGAACTCTCAGTGGTGTGGACTACAGCAAAACAGTACCTCTGGACACAACAAGGCCATTGCACACAGAACTCATGGTGGTTGTAACCGTGATCAAGCCAGCTAAAAGTCCCAGGATGGATGAGGGAAGGACTCATGAAGTCCCACCCATACCAGAGGAGCTGTTAGCAATTGTTAGCTGTTGAGGGAGGGAGAGACAGTTTTATTTAGGAATATGGTCCCTGAAAGGCTACCTATGCCCCAGTAGATGCTACAATGCCCATACACTTACAGATAATAGTGAGTAGACTCAGTGGGTTTAAAACAGAGTACAAGATGATGTGAGTGGAAAGTGTTGGGCAAGAGCAGTTGGAAGAGACAGAATGGGAGGTGGATTTGACTAAAACATATGCATCTATGAAAATATCAAATAATTAAAAATGTTAAACTAATGTTGAAAAGAGAATGAACATTTTCAAGTATTAAACATTTGGCAGTATTTCCAAATTTTCTTCTAATGTCTTTTTTTTTTTTCTCCTTAAAAGGGCCAGATGGTCATGTGACTAGATATGATCTGGATTGGCTGGTGAAAAACAGTTATGAAGGGCAGAAACAAAAGGTTATCCAACCTAGAATATTATGGAATTCTAAACTCTACCAGCAAGCCCAAGTTCCATCTGTTGATTTCCAGTGTTTTTTAGAAACAAATGAAGGGTTGAAGAAGTTTCTGCAGAACTTTCTGCTGTATGGAATTGCATTTGTAGAAAATGTCCCTCCCACTGAAGAGCATACAGAAAAATTGGCAGAAAGGATTAGCTTAATCAGGTAATTTACTACCTTTCAGAAATTCATAATAACTAATTTCTAGAATATGAGCACCAATTAAAAGATGTACAGAGAGCTAGCTCATGGAGTACTTGTCTCAAATGTAATAGGCCCAGGTTCAGTCTCCAGTACTGTCATGGCACCACAATAATCTCTCTGTCTCTCTACCCCTCCCCACCTCTCTATACCACACTCTCTTTCCCTCCCCTCTCTATCATTACTTGCTACTTGTAGTGTAATCTGCTCAAAAGATGACTGAATTTGTACTATATTTTTAAAAAGCAGGTTGATGTCCCTGGGAGGCCTGCTCTTTTCTGAGAGGAGGTGGGAGTGGGTTAAGGTGGATCTGGGGCAGAGGGGAGGTAAGGGAAAGAGATTGGGGGTAGAATGGGAGAATGTATGACAGAAGAATTAAAAGGGTCTAAAAATTAGCTATTTTCATTTTCTTAGATTCCTAACTTTCAATCATAGTTTGGTTATTAATGCCTCATTGAATATATTATATGTATTATTTTGCATATTCACACCCCAAATTTTATTTTGGTCATACAGCAATCTTTTTTTTTTTTTGACTATTTGTTTGTTTTTATTTTTTCTTCTTTAATTTTTATTAGATATTTTCTTTATTTACATTTCAAATGCTATCCCGAAAGTTCCCTGTATCCTCGCCTCACCCTGCTCCCCTACCCACCCACTCCCATTTATTGACCCTGACTGAAGTGCCTTTTTACTGGGGCATATAAAGTTTGCAAGACCTAGGGGCATATATTCCCAATGATAGCCTACTAGGCCATCTTCTGCTACATATGCAGCTAGAGACAAGTGTTCTGTGTGTACTTGTTAGTTCAAATTGTTGTTCCACCTATAGGGTTGCAGGCCCCTTCAGCTCATTGGGTACTTTCTCTAGCTCCTCCATTGGGGGCCCTGTTTTCCATCCTATAGATGACTGTGAGCATCCACTTCTGTATTTACCATGCACTGGCAGAGCCTCACACGAGATATCTATATCCGGGTCATTTCAGTAAAATCTTGCTGGCATATGCAATACTTTCTGAATTTGGTGGCTGATTATGGGATAGATCCCCAGGTGGGGTAGTCTCTGGATTGTCCATCCTTTCATCTTAGCTCCAAACCTTGTCTCTGTAACTCCTCCCATGGGTATTTTGTTCCTTATTTTAGGGAGGAATGAAATATCCACCCATTGGTCTTGCTACTTCTTGATTTTCTTGTGTTTTGCAAATTGTATCTTTATATTCTGTTTCTGGGCTAATATCCACTTATAAGTGAGTGCATATCTAGTGACTTCTTTTGTGATTTGGTTACTTCATTAAGGATGATATCCAACAGATACATCCATTTGTCCAAGAATTTCATAAATTCATTGTTTTTAATAGCTGACCATTCCTTTGTTGAAGGACATCTGGGTTCTATCCAGCTTCTGGCTATTATAAATAAGCCTGCTATGAACACAGTGGAGCATGTGTCCTTATTGCCAGTTGGAACATCTTCTGGGTATATGCTCAGGAGAGGTATTGCTGGATCTTCCGGTAGCACTATGTCCAATTTTCTGAGGAAGCACCAGATTGATTTCCAGAGTGGTTGTATAAGCTTGCAATCCCACCAGCAATGAAGGAGTGTTCCTCTTTCTCCACATCCTTGCCAGCATCGGCTATCATCTGAATTTTTGATCTTAGCCATTCTGACTGATGTGAGGTGGAATCTCAGGGTTGTTTTGTTTTGTATTTTCCTGATGATTAAGGATGTTGAACATTTTTTCAGGTGCTTCACTGTCCTTCGGTATTCCTCAGTTGAGAATACTTTGTTTAGCACTGTACCCCAATTTTTTCTTTTTTCCACTTTATTATTAGATATTTATTTCAGTTACATTTCAGATGCTATCCTAAAAGACTCCTATACCCCACTCCGCTCCACTACTTGCCCACTCCGACTTCGTGGCCCTGGTGTACTGGGGCACAGAAAGATTGCAAGACCAATGGGCCTCTCTTTCCACTGATGGCCGACTAGTTAGTTCATATTGTTGTTCCACCTATAGGGTTGCAGACCACTGCAGCTCCTTGGGTACTTTCTCTAGCTCCTCCATTGGGGGCCCTGTGTTCCATCCAATAGCTGACTATGAGCATCCTCTTCTGTGTTTGCCAGGCACTGACATAGCCTCACAAGAGACAGCTATATCAGGGTCCTTTCAACAAAATCTTACTGGTATATGAAATAGTATCTGCTTTTGGTGGCTGATGATGGGATGGACCCCAGGTAGGGCAGTTTCTAGATGGTCCATCCTTTTGTCTCAGTTCCAAAATTTGTCTCTGTAACTCCTTCCATGGGTGTTTTGCTCCCAATTCTAAGAATGGGCAAAGTGTCCACACTTTGCTCTTCGTTATTCTTGACTTTCATGTGTTTTAAAAAGTGTATCTTGGGTATTCTAAGTTTCTGGGCTAGTATCCACTTAACAGTGAGTGCATATCATGTGAGTTCTTTTGTGATTAATTTACCTCACTCAGGATGATACCCTCCAGATCCTTCCATTTGCTTAGGAATTTCATAAATTCATTGTTTTTAATAGCTGAGTATTCCATTGTTTAAATGTACCACATTTTCTGTATCCATTCCTCTGTTGAGGGACATCTGGGTACTTTCCAGCTTCTGGCTATTATAAACAAGGCTGCTCTAAATATAGTGGAGCATGAGTTCTTATTACAAGTTGGAACATGTGCCCAGGAGAGGTATTGCGGGATCCTCCGGTAGTACTATGTCCAATTTTCTGAGGAACTGCCAGACTAATTTCCAGAGTGGTTGTACAAGCCTGCAATCCCACCAACAATGGAGGAGTGTTCCTCTTTCTCCACATCCTCACCAGCATCTGCTGTCACCTGAATTTTTGATCTTAGCCATTCTGAATGGTGTGAGGTGGAATCTCAGGGTTGTTTTGATTTGCATTTCCCTGATGATTAAGGATATTGAACATTTTTTTCAGGTGCTTCTCTGCCATTCGGTATTCCTCAGGTGAGAATTCTTTGCTCAGTTCTGAGCAACATTTTTTAATGGGGTTATTTGATTTTCTGAAGTCCACCTTCTTGTGTTCTTTATATATGTTGGATATTAGTTCCCTATCTGATTTAGGTAAAGATCCTTTCAAAATCTGTTGGTGGTCTTTTTGTCTTATTGACTGTGTCTTTTGCCTTGCAGAACCTTTGGAGTTTCATGAGGTCCCATTTGTCAATCCTCGATCTTACAGCACAAGCCATTGCTGTTCTATTCAGGAATTTTTCCCCTGTGCCCATATCTTCAAGGCTTTTCCCCACTTTCTCCTTTATAAATTTCACTGTCTCTGGTTTTATGTGAAGTTCCTTGATCCACTTAGATTTGACCTTAGTACAAGGAGATAGGAATGGATCAATTCACATTCTTCTACATGATAACAACCAGTTGTTCCAGCACCATTTGTTTAAAATGCTGTCTTTCTTACACTGGATGGTTTTAGCTCCCTTGTCAAAGATCAAGTGACCATAGGTGTGTGGGTTCATTTCTGGGTCTTCAATTCTATTACATTGGTCTACTTGTCTTTCAGTATACCAGTACCATGCAGTTTTTATCACAGTTGCTCTGTAGTAAAGCTTCAGGTCAGGCATGGTGATTCCACCAGAGGTTCTTTTATCCTTGAGAAGAGTTTTTGCTATCCTAGGTTTTTTGTTATTCCAGATGAATTTGCAGATTGCTCTTTCTAATTCATTGAAGAATTGAGTTGTAATTTTGATGGGGATTGCATTGAATCTGTAGATTGCTTTTGGCAAGATAGCCATTTTTACAATGTTTATCCTGCCAATCC
The DNA here is from genome assembly GCA_921997135.2 of Mus spretus. NCBI lineage: Eukaryota > Metazoa > Chordata > Mammalia > Rodentia > Muridae > Mus > Mus spretus. The sequence continues at coordinate 4,446,625 of OW971681.1, forward strand.
ATGAGCATGGGAGATCTTTCCATCTTCTGAGATCTTCTTTAATTTCTTTCTTCAGAGACTTGAAGTTTTTATCATACAGATCTTTCACTTCCTTAGTTAGAGTCACGCCAAGATATTTTATATTATTTGTGACTATTGAGAAGGGTGTTGTTTCCCTAATTTCATTCTCAGCCTGTTTATTCTTTGTGTAGAGAAAAGGCATTGACTTGTTTGAGTTAATTTTATATCCAGCTACTTCACCAAAGCTGTTTATCAGGCTTAGGAGTTCTCTGGTGGAATTTTTAGGGTCACTTATATATACTATCATATCATCTGCAAAAAGTGATATTTTGACTTCCTCTTTTCCAATTTGTATCCCTTGATCTCCTTTTGTTGTCGAATTGCTCTGGCTAATACTTCAAGTACTATGTTGAAGAGCTAGGGAGAAAATTGGGAGCCTTGTCTAGTCCCTGATTTTAGTGGGATTGCTTCCAGCTTCTCTCCATTTACTTTGATGTTGGCTACTGGTTTGCTGTATATTGCTTTTATTATGTTTAGGTATGGGCCTTGAATTCCTGATCTTTCCAAGACTTTTATCATGAATGGGTGTTGGATCTTGTCAAATGCTTTTTCTGCATCTAACGAGAGATGACCATGTTGTTTTTGTCTTTGAGTTTGTTTATATAATGGATTACATTGATGGATTTTTGTATATTAAACCATCCCTGCATCCCTGGAATAAAACCTACTTGGACAGGATGGATGATTGCTTTAATGTGTTCTTGAATTCGGTTAGCAAGAATTTTATTGAGTATTTTTGCATCAATATTCATAAGAGAAATTGATCTGAAGTTCTCTATCTTTGTTGGATCTTTCTGTGGTTTAGGTATCAGAGTGATTGTGGCTTCATAAAATGAGTTGGGTAGAGTACCTTCTACTTCTATTTTGTGAAATAGTTTGTGCAGAACTGGAATTAGATCTTCTTTGAAGGTCTGATAGAACTCTGCACTAAACCCGTCTGGTCCTGGGATTTTTTTGGCTGGGAGACTATTAATAACTGCTTCTATTTCTTTAGGGGATATGGGACTGTTTAGATGGTTAACTTGATCGTGATTTAACTTTCGTACCTGGTATCTGTCCAGAAATTTGTCCATTTTGACCAGGTTTTCCAGTTTTGTTGAGTATAGCCTTTGGTAGAAGGATCTCACGGTGTTTTGGATTTCTTCAGGATCTGTTGTTATGTCTCCCTTTTCATTTCTGATTTTGTTAATTAGGATTTTGTCCCTGTGCCCTCTTGTGAGTCTAGCTAAGGGTTTATCTATCTTGTTGATTTTCTCAAAGAACCAACTCCTCGTTTGGTTAATTCTTTGAATAGTTCTTCTTGTTTCTACTTGGTTGATTTCACCCCTGAGTTTGATTATTTCCTGCCGTCTACTCCTCTTGGGTTAATTTTCTTCCTTTTTTTTTTTTTCTAGAGCTTTTAGATGTGTTGTCAAGCTGCTAGTATGTGCTCTCTCCCGTTTCTTCTTGGAGGCACTCAGAGCTATGAGTTTCCCTCTTAGAAATGCTTTCATTGTGTCCCATAGGTTTGGGTATGTTGTGGCTTCATTTTCATTAAACTCTAAAAAGTCTTTAATTTCTTTCTTTATTCCATTCTTTACCAAGGTATCATTGAGAAGTGTTATTCAGTTTCCACGTGAAAGTTGGCTTTCCATTATTTATGTTGTTATTGAAGATCGGCCTTAGTCCATGGTGGTCTGAGAGGATACATGGGACAATTTCAATATTTTTGTATCTGTTGAGGCCTGTTTTGTGACCAATTATATGGTCAATTTTGGAGAAGGTCCCGTGAGGTGCTGAGAAGAAGGTATATCCTTTGTTTTAGGATAAAATGTTTTGTAGATATCTGTCAGATCCATTTGTTTCATAACTTCTGTTAGTTTCACTGTGTCCCTGTTTAGTTTCTGTTTCCACGATCTGTCCCTTGATGAAAGTGGTGTGTTGAAGTCTCCCACTATTATTGTGTGAGGTGCAATGTGTGCTCTGAGCTTTACTAAGGTGTCTTTAATGAATGTGGCTGCCCTTGCATTTGGGGCGTAGATATTCAGAATTGAGAGTTCCTCTTGGAGGATTTTACCTTTGATGAGTATGAAGTGTCCCTCCTTGTCTTTTTTTATAACTTTGGGTTGGAAGTCGATTTTATTCGATATCAGAATGGCTACTCCAGCTTGTTTCTTCAGACCATTTGCTTGGAAAATTGTTTTCCAGCCTTTCACTCTGAGGTAGTGTCTGTCTTTTTCCCTGAGATGGGTTTCTTGTAAGCAGCAGAATGTTGGGTCCTGTTTGTGTAGCCATTCTGTTAGTCTATGTCTTTTTATTGGGAAATTGTGTCCATTGATATTAAGAGATATTAAGGAAAAGCAATTGTTGCTTCCTTTTATTTTTGTTGTTAGAGTTGGCATTCTTTTCTTGTGGCAGTCTTCTTTTTGGTTCATTGAGGGATTACTTTCTTGCTTTTTCTAGGGCGTGATTTCTGTCCTTGTATTGTTTTTCTTCTGCTATTATCCTTTGAAAGGCTGGATTCTTGGAAAGATAATGTGTGAATTTGGTTTTGTTGTGGAATACTTTGATTTCTCCATCTATGGTAATTGAGAGTTTGGCCGGGTATAGTAGCCTGAGCTGGCATTTGTGATCTCTTAGTGTCTGTATAACATCTGTCCAGGCTCTTCTGGCTTTCATAGTCTCTGGTGAAAAGTCTGGTGTAATTCTAATAGGCCTGCCTTTATATGTTACTTGACCTTACTGCTTTTAATATTCTATCTTTATTTAGTGCATTTGTTGTTCTGATTATTATGTGTTGGGAGGAATTTCTCTTCTGGTCCAGTCTATTTGGAGTTCTGTAGGCTTCTTGTATGATCATGGGCATCTCTTTCTTTATGTTTGGGAAGTTTTCTTCTATTATTTTGTTGAAGATATTAGCTGGCCCTTTAAGTTGAAAATCTTCATTCTCATCAATTCCTATTATCCGTAGGTTTGGTCTTTTCATTGTGTCCTGGATTTCCTGGATGTTTTGAGTTAAGATCCTTTTGCATTTTGTATTGTCTTTGACTGTTGTGTCGATGTTCTCTATGGAATCTTCTGCACCTGAAATTCTCTCTTCCATCTCTTGTATTCTGTTGCTGATGCAGAAAAAGTAAAGTTGCTTCCTGTTAGAGTTGGGATTCTGTTCTTGAGGCTGTCTTCTTTTACATTTGTTGAATGATTACTTTCTTGCTTTTTCTAGGGTGTATTTTCTGTCCTTGTGTTGGTGTTTTCCCTTTATTATTATACTTTGAAGGACTGGATTTCTGGAAAGATATTGTGTGAATTTGTTTTTGTCATAGAATACTTTGGTTTCTCCATCTATATTAATTGATAGTTTATTCGGGTTTAGTAGCCTTGGCTGACATTTGTGTTTTCTTAAGGTCTGTATAAAATCTGTCCAGGATTGCTTTCATAGACTCTGATGAGAAATCTGGTGTAATTCTAATAGTCCTGCCTTTATATGTTACTTGACTTTTTTCCCTTATTTCTTTTAATATTCTATGTATGTTTAGTGCATTTGTTGTTCTAATTTATTATGTGTTGGGAGGAATTTCTTTTCTGGTCCCGTATATTTGGAGTTCTGTAGGCTTCTTATATGTTCATGGGCATCTCTTTCATTAGTCTTGGGAAGTTTTCTTCTATAATTTTGTTAAAGATATTTGCTGGCCCTTTAAGTTGAAAATCTTCATTCTCATCTTCTCCTATTATCTGTCGGTTTGGTCTCATTGCGTCCTGGATTTCCTGGACGTTTTGAGTTTGGATCTTTTTGCATTTTGCATTTTCTTTGATTGTTGTGCCCATGTTCTCTATGAAATTTTCTGCACCTGTGATTCTCTGTTGTATGTCTTGTATTCTGTTGCTAATGCTCGCATCTATGATTCCTGATTTCTTTCCTAGGGTTTCTATCTCCAGAATTGTCTCCCCTTGGGCTTTCTTTATTGTTTCTACTTCCCTTTTTAGGTCTTGGATGGTTTTGTTCAATTCCATCACCTGTTTGATTTTGTTTTCCTTTAATTCTTCAAGGGATTTTTGTACTTCCTCTTTCAGCACTTCTACCTTTTTAGCAGTGTTATCCGGTAATTCTTTAAGTACTTCTACCTGTTTAGAAGTGTTCTACCGTATTTCTTTTAGTGAGTTTTTAATGCCCTTCTTAAAGTCCTCTACCAGCATCATGAGATATGATTTTAAATCCCAGTCTTGCTTTTTCGGGTGTGTTGGGGTATCCAGGACTGGTTTAGGTGGGAGTGCTTTGTTCTAATGATGGTGAGTGGTCTTGGTTTCTGTTAGTAAGATTCTTACATTTCCCTTTCGCCATCTGGTAATCTCTGGCATTAGGTGTTATAGTTGTCTCTGGTTGGAGCTTGTTCCTCCTGTGACTCTGTTAGCCTCTGTCAGCAGTCCTGGGATTCCAGCTCTCTCCTGAGTCTCAGTAGTCAGAGTACTCTCTGTAGGCAACCTCTCCTCTTGTGCACAGATGTCTGGCATTCAGATCTGCCTCCTGACTGAAGATGAAGGCCAGAAACAGGGGCTGTCCCAGAAGATGTGTTGCCTCTGCAATCTGTGCCTCACCTGCACAGACTGCTCTCCGAGGGACCCAGGACACAAAATGGCTCCCTCACCTGCTCTGGTAGAGCCCTCCTAGGTGGCCACATCTCCTCCTACAGGGAAGGTGCCTGGATGTCTGGAGCTCGATATGGGGGTCTGTCCCAGAAGCTGTGTCACTTCTGCCAGTCCCAGGAGCTGTGTTGCTTCTGCAGTCCACACTCTCACTTGTGCAGACTGGTCTCTACTGGACCTGGGACACAAGGTGGCTCCCTCAACTGCTCAGGCAGTTAGAGCCCTCCCAGGCAGCCACCTCTCCTCTGCCGGGCATGGTGCCGGATGTCTGGAGCCAGAAATGGGGGGTCTATCCCAGAAGCTGTGTAGCTTCTGCAGTCTGCTTGCTCACCCTCCATAGTCCGCAAGCTGACCAGTGCAGTTGCAGCAATCTTTTAATCATGTGTTTTATTCTCTGTTCCACTGATAAGCCTGTAATGCTAAGATACACTCAGTGACTTTTCCAGGATTACTCTGATATAGAATGTATAGAGTAGTATAGAGATTTAAATACCTTAGATTTCCTGCTCCTAAATATAATATCATTTTTATTACTATTCTTCATTTCTCATTTTCTCTTTTCTTTATTCCTCTATGTTCAAAAGATTAAATGAAGACAAAAATCTCTTTAACACATGAATAAAATGGAAACTCTTCTGTTACTCTTGGTTATTATATTATCGGATATGTTAGAAAAGTACTATTGTTGAAAATCTGAATATCAATGAAAGAAAGGAGTTGTTATATAAATTAATTAAAATTGTCCCTTACTACAAGCAGCCACACCATTGTTTCTATAAAACAAAAGTAAATACAGTGAAAGTCCTTAAACGAGGAGACTAATAAAGTAGTATATAATCAATATGCAGTGATCCCTGAGATTTCAGAATGTATGTTTTCAATGGTTTTCAGTTCGTGTTCCTAGAATGTCAGTTGTTGAGAGAATTTTCAAGACTTGTATAGACATGTATTTTACCTATCAATTTCAACTTATAGATATCAATATGTAATAATAATTATTATTATATATACACATATATGAAACAATCTTGAATGGTATAAATTTACAAATATGTAATAGTTATTTCTTGATTTTATTTGGCAGAGAGACCATCTATGGAAGGATGTGGTATTTCACTTCAGATTTTTCCAGAGGTGACACTGCATACACCAAGCTAGCTCTAGACCGGCATACTGACACTACCTACTTTCAAGAGCCCTGTGGGTGAGTATATTAGACTTTTCCAGTGTAGTATCCTTCTAGTATATGGTCTTGAATAGTTTCTCAATCATTGTCTATTCTATTTCAATGAAGATTATACCTATATACTGTGGACTTGTATGAGTGTGTCTCTGCTTTCGCCTGGAAACATCGTTATTTTGAAATATTCTAGTTCAGTCCTCATTAAACTTTTAGGAATAAAATTTGTATCTAAAATATAACACATATACATAAGATGTATGTGTGAAGAAACCGATACTGGCTTATACTCTAGCCCTAGCTGCTTTTTTTTTTCTTGAATTAGAACTCACTATGCAGCCTAGCCTTGAAAAATCCTAAATCCTCTTGCCTAAGAGTTATAAGCCACTATACAGGACGACAATATTTTCTCAAAATAATTACAGTTCACACACACACACAAAAAATTAACTATGAGCTTTAGAAAGAACATTTTGGCAGGGCCAGGCATGGTAGCATAGGTCTTTAATTCTAGTATTCAGGGAGGTAGAGGTAGGTATATTTTACTGTATTTAAAGAGATCCTGGGCTATACAGTAAGAATTTACCTTTTAAAAATTTATATTTTCTTGCATTTAGTTACTGTATTATAGCAAAGAGGTCTGTCTTACAAACACTGCTGTTATTATAATTATTCTAAGAAGACTCTGAATCCTACTTACAAGTAATTGGAGAAAAATTGCCAAAAATAACTTTTTTCATAGTAAATCAGTAACTCATATACTATATTAAAATTTCTTACTATTTTCTACTTATTAGAGGCCTCTATATTTGTTACTTTGTGGTTGTTGATATTGTTTCTGTATACAGATTATGAGCCTGAAACAATATTAGGAAAATGATTGTATATGTACACGTGGTGATAAATTGATAGTAGGAGAAGATGATACCTAGCTGATTACTGTTACATTGGTAATATAATTTATTAGTTTTCTTTGAAGAGTTTGTATGATAATAATATTTTGGGCCAATGAGATGACTCAGCTGGCTAAGATACTTGTCGTCAAACCTGATGACTTGAGTTCAGCCCCTGGGACATGCACATGGTGGAATGGAAGAACTGATCCCTATGGGTTTTCCTCTGGCCTCCATACATGTACTATGGCATGCACATGTGTTCACATTTGATGATCATAGATAAAGTATGTTTACTTTTTACCTTTTCTAGTCAATTGTAAAGAGTGAGTAGATTTGTACCATAGAGTTAGTAGTGAACAGTTAAGGCTGTGACATCACCTAGATCTTGATCTGCAACCCAGTTTGAACATTTGTTATTAGCTTTTTTTATGTTGAACAAGATATGTTAAAATCTCCAAGTTTCCATATCTTCATCTGCAAAATGAGATTATTAGTACAATCTATTCATTAATATTGATAAGAAATTACATTATGTGATAAAAGCATTTAACATTCTGCTCAACACTAAGTATTCAGTAAGGATAGTTGTAATTCACTTTAGTTATTATAATCACCACTGTCATCTTCATTGTTACACGTCTATCCTTTCTAAAGCCACCTTTGCTTTAGGTGTCATCCTTTATTTAACTGTAACTTTCCTTCTATCTTTAGCCTTCTCATCATTCAGCTTTATTAATTCTCTACTTTTGTGTATTTGCGTAGATTCTATATTCCTTTTTCTTTGTGTATATATTCTTTTTATATCCCTCTGTAGATAAGCTTTTTCTTAAAATCTACAGTTAATACCTTTCAAAATTATTATTAGCATACATTAAGCATAAAGATGAGTCTCATTATGATAGTTTCATACATTTTTATAATGTACTTTAAACATATCCATTCTTTCTATTAGTCTTACCTATCTACACTCCTCCTTTTCTGTTTTATTAACCCTAGTAGTTCCCCTTTCAATTTCATAGTTTTTTTATCTTCATGTTCAATAAAGCATGTGATACTTGCTTTATGGCACTGACTTACTTTGCATAACTCTTTGATCTCTAGTTCCAGTCATTTTTCAACATGTAACTCTAACTTTTTTTTAAATAAGCATCTCTTTTAAAGTATGATTGGGGTTCCAGGACTCCACCGAAAGTAGTCTGCACAGGTGAGAGTGTGCACTACAGAAGCTAACAGCTTCTGGGACAGGCGGGAGACACAGAGCTTCTGAGGCAGCCCCCTTTGGGGATCCAGACATACGGGCACCTTCCTGGCCAGATGATAGGTGCAGGCCCTGGAGGGCTTTGCCTCAGCATTAGCGAGAGACATCATGGTCCCGAGACTCCGCTGAAAGTAGTCTGCACAGGTGAGAGTGTGGACTACAGAAGCTAACAGGTTCTGTGACAGACCAAAGCAACACAGCTTCTGGGAGAGGTCCTGTTTTGGGCCTTCATCTTCGGCCAGGAAGGACGTCCGAACGCCAGATATCTGTGCACCTTCCCTGTAAGAGGAGAGCTTGCTTGCAGAGAGTGCTCTGACCACTGAAACTCAGAGGTGAGAGCTAGTGTCCCAGGTCTGCTGATAGAGGCTAACAGAATAACCAGAGGAACAATCTCTAACCAGAGACAACTATAACAACTAACTCCAGAGATTACCAGATGGCAAAATTAATGTAACAATCTTACTAACAGAAACCAAGATCACTCACCATCATCAGAACCCAGCATTCCCACTTCACCCAGTCCAGGGCACCCCAACACACCTGAAAAGATAGACCCAGATTTAAAAGCATATCTCATGATGATGGTAGAGGACATCAAGAAGGATTTTAATAACTCACTTAAAGAAATACAGGAGAACTGCTAAACAGGTAGAAGATCTTAAAGAGGAAGCACAAAAATCCCTTAAAGAATTGAAGGAAAACACAACCAAACAGGTGATGGAATTGAATAAAACCATCCAAGACCTAAAAAGGGAAGTAGACACACACACACACACACACACACACAAACAAACAAAGACAAAACAAAAACAAAAACAAAAACCCAAAGTGAGGCAATGCTGGAGATAGAAACCCTAGGAAAGAAATCTGGAACCATAGGTGCAAGCATCAGCAACAGAATACAAGAGATGGAAGAGAGAATCTCAGGTGCAGAAGATTCCATAGAGAACATCAGCACAACAATCAAAGAAAATGGAAAATGCAAAAAGGTCCTAACTCAAAACATCCAGGAATTCCAGGACACAATGAGGAGATCAAATCTACAGATACTAGGAGTAGATGAGAATGAAGATTTTCAACTCAAAGGACCGGCAAATATCTTCAACCAAATTATTGAAGAAAACTTCCCAATCCTAAAGAAAGAGATTCCCATGAACATATAAGAAGCCTACAGAACTCCAAATAGACTGGACCAGAAGAGAAATTCCTCCCGACACATTATAATCAGAATAACAAATGCACTAAATAAAGATAGAATATTAAAAGCAGTAAGTGAAAAAATTCAAGTAATATATAAAGGTAAGCCTATCAGAATTACACCAGATTTTTTTACCAGAGACTATGAAAGTGAGAGGATCCTGGACACATGTTATACAGACACTAAGAGAACACAAATGCTAGCCCAGGCTACTATACCCGGCCAAACTCTCAATTACCATAGATGGAGAAACCAATGTATTCCACGACAAAACCAAATTCACACATTATCTTTCCACGAATTCAGCCCTTCAAAGGATAATAACAGAATAAACCAATACAAGGATGGAAACCAGGTCCTAGAAAAAGCAAGAAGATTATCCCTCAACAAACCTAAAAGAAGACAGCCACAAGAACAGAATGCCACCTTTAACAACAAAAATAATAGGAAGCAACAATTACTTTTCCTTAATATCTCTTAATATCAATGGACTCAACTCCCCAATAAAAAGACATAGACTAACAGAATGGCTACACAAAGAGGACCCAACATTTTGCTGCTTACAAGAAACTCATCTCAGAGAAAAAGATAGACAGTACCTCAGAATGAAAGGCTGGAAAATAATTTTCATAGCAAATGGTCTGAAAAAACAAGCTGGAGTAGCCATTCTAATATCCAATAAAATCGACTTCCAACCCAAAGTCATCAAAAAAGACAAGGAGGGGCATTTCATACTGATCAAAGGTAAAATCCTCCAAGAGGAACTATCAATTCTGAATATCTATGCTCCAAATACAAGGGCAACCACATTCATTAATGAAACTTTACTAAAGCTCAAAGCACACATTGCACCTCACACAATAATAGTGGGAGACTTCAAAATACCACTTTCACCAATGGACAGATCATGGAAACATAAACTAAACAGGGGCACAGTGAAACTAACAGAAGTTATGTAACAAATGGATCTAACAGATATCTACAGAACATTTTATCCTAAAACAAAAGGATATACCTTCTTCTCACCACCTCATGGTACCTTCTCCAAAACTGATGACATATTGGTCACAAAACAAGTCTCAAAAGATACAAAAATATTGAAATTGTCCTATGCATCCTATCAGATCACCGTGGATTAAGGCTGATCTTCAATAACAAAATAAATAATGGAAAGCCAACAATCACGTGGAAACTGAACAACACTCTTCTCAATGATACTTTGGTCAAGGAAGGAAGAAAGAAAGAAATTGAGGACTTTTTTGAATTTTAATGAAAATGAAGCCACAACATACCCAAACTTATGGGACACATTGAAAGCATTTCTAAGAGGAAAACTCATAGCTCAGAGTGCCTCCAAAAAGAAACTAGAGAGAGCACACATTAACAGCTTGACAACACACCTAACAGCTCTAGAACAAAAGTAAGCAAATTTACCCAAGAGAAGTAGTTGGCAGGAAATAATCAAACGCAGGGGCGAAATCAACCAAGTGGAAACGAGAAGAAGTATTCAAAGAATTAACCAAACAAGGAGGTGGTTCTTTGAGAAAATCAACAAGATAGATAAACCCTTAGCCAGACTCACTAGAGGGCACAGGGAAAGCATCCTAATTAACAAAATCAGAAATGAAAAGGGAGACATAACAACAGATCCTGAAGAAATCCAAAACACCATCAGATCCTTCTACAAAAGGCTATACTGAACAAAACTGGAGAACTTGGATGAAATGGACAAATTTCTAGACAGATACCAGGTACCAAAGTCAAATCAAGATCAGGTTAATTATCTAAATAGTCCTATATCCCCTAAAGAAATAGAAGCAGTCATTAATAATCTCCCAACCAAAAAAAAAGAAAAAAAAAAAAGAGAAAAAGCCCAGGCCCAGATGGGTTTAGTGCAGAGTTCTATCAGACCTTCCAAGAAGATCTAATCCCAGTTCTTCATAAACTATTTCAAAAAATAGAAACAGAATGTACTCTACCCAACTCATTCTATGAAGCCACAATTACTCTGATACCTAAACCACAAAAAGACCCAACAAAGAGAGAACTTCAGACCAATTTCCCTTTTGAATATCGATGCAAAAATCCTCAATAAAGTTCTCGCTAACCGAATCCAAGAACATATCAAAACAATCATCCATCCTGACCAAGTAGGTTTCATCCTAGGAATGCAGGGATGGTTCAATATATGGAAATCCATCAATGTAATCCAGTATATAAACAAACTCAAAGACAAAAAAACACATGATCATCTCGTTAGATGCTGAGAAAGCATTTGACAAAATCCAACACTCATTCATGATAAAAGTCTTGGAAAGATCAGGAATTCAAGACCCATACCCAAACATGATAAAAGCAATTTACAGCAAACCAGTAGCTAACATCAAAGTAAATGGTGAGAAGCTTGAAGCAATCCCACTAAAATCAGGGACTAGACAAGGCTGCCCACTTTCTCCCTACCTATTCAACATTGTACTTGAAGTCCTAGCCAGAGCAATTTGACAACAAAAGGAGATCGAGGGGATACAAATTGGAAAGGAAAAAGTCAAAATATCACTTTTTGCAGGTGATATGATAGTATATATAAGTGACCCTAAAAATTCCAGCAGAGAACTCCTAAGCCTGATAAACAACTTCAGTGAAGTAGCTGGATATAAAATTAACTCAAACAAGTCAATGGTCTTTCCGTACAAAAAGGATAAACATACTGAGAATGAAATTAGGGAAACAACACCCTTCTCAATAATCACAAATAATATAAAATACCTTGGTGTCACTCTAACTAAGGAAGTGAAAGATCTGTATGATAAGAAATTCAAGTCTCTGAAGAAAGAATTTAAAGATCTCAGAAGATGGAAAGATCTCCCATGCTCATGGATTGGCAGGATCAATATAGTAAAAATGGCTATCTTGCCAAAAGCAATCTACAGATTCAATGCAATCCCCATCTAAATTCCAACTCAATTATTCAACGAATTAGAAAGGGCAATCGGCCGATTCATCTGGAATAACAAAACACCTAGGATAGCAAAAACTCTTCTCAAGGATAAAAGAACCTCTGGTGAAATCAGGTTACCTAAAGCTATACTACAGAGCAATTGTGATAAAAACTGCATGGTACTGGTATAGCGACAGACAAATAGACCAATGAAATAGAATGGAAGACCCAGAGATGAACCCACACACCTATGGTCACTTGATCTTTGACAAGGGAGCTAAAACCATCCAGTGGAAAAAAGACAGCATTTTCAACAAATGGTGCTGGCACAACTGTAGGTTATCATTTAGAAAAATGTGAATTGATCCATTCCTATCTCCTTGTACTAAGGTCAAATCTAAGTGGATTAAGGAACTCCACATAAAACCGGAGACACTGAAACTTACAGAGGACAAAGTAGGGAAAAGCCTCAAAGATATGGTTACAGGGGGAAAATTCCTGAATAGAACAGCAATGGCTTGTGCTGTAAGATCGAGAATCGATAAATGGGACCTCATAAAGTTGCAAAGCTTCTTCAAGGCAAAAGACACCATCAATAAGACAAAAAGACCACCAACAGATTGGGAAAGGATCTTTACCTATCGTAAATCAGATAGGGGACTAATATCCAATATATATAAAGAACTCAAGAAGGTGGACTCCAGAAAATCAAATAACCCCATTAAAAAATGGAACTCAGAGCTAAAGAAAGAATTCTCACCTGAGGAATACAGAATGGCAGAGAAGCACCTGAAAAATTGTTCAACATCCTTAATCATCAGGGAAATGCAAATCAAAACAACCCTGAGATTCCACCTCACACCAGTCAGAATGGCTAAGATCAAAAATTCAGGTGACAGCAGATGCTGGTGGGCATGTGGAGAAAGAGGAACACTCCTCCATTGTTGGTGGTATTGCAATCTTGTACATCCACCCTGGAAATCATTCGGGTGGTTCCTCAGAAAATTGGACATAGTACTACCGGAGGATCCTGCAATAATTCTCCTGGGCATATATCTAGAAAATGTTCCAACATATAATAAGGACTAAGACTCCACTATGTTCATAGCAGCCTTATTTATAATAGCCAGAACCTGGAAAGAACCCAGATGCCCCTCAACAGAGGAATGGATACAGAAAATGTGGTACATTTACACAATTGAGTACTACTCAACTATTAAAAAGAATGAATTTCTGAAATTCCTAGGCAAGTGGATGGACCTGGAGGGCATCATTCTGAGTGAGGTAACCCAATCACAAATGAACTCACAGAATATTTAATCACTGATAAGTGGATATTAGACCAGAAACTTAGGATACCCAACATATAAGATACAATTTGCTAAACACATGAAACTCAAGAATAACAAAGACCAAAGTGTGGAAACTTTGCCCCTTCTTAGAATTGGGAACAAAACACCAATGGAAGGTGTTACAGAGACAATGTTTGGAGTTGTGATTAAGGGACAGACCATATAGAGACTGCCATATTTGGGCATCCTTCTCATAATCAGTTTCCAAAAGCAGATACCATTGCATACAGTAGCAAGATTTTGCTGAAAGGACCCAGATAGAGCTGTCTCTTGTGAGACTATGCCGGGGCCTAGCAAACACAGAAGTGGATGCTCACAGTCAGCTATTGGATGGATCACAGGGCCCCTAATGGAGAATCTAGAGAAAGTACTCAAGGAGGTAACGGGATCTGCAATCCTATAGGTGAAACAACAATATGAACTAACCAGTACCCCCTGGAGCTTGTGTATCTAGCTGCATATCAATCAGCAAATGGCCTAGTTGGCCATCAGTGGAAAGAGATGCCCATTAGTCATGCAAACATTATATGCCTCAGTACAGGGGAAAGACAGGGCCAAGGAGTGGGAATGGGGTGGGTGGAGTATGTGGGGGAGTATGAGGGGGACTTTTGGGATAGCATTGGAAATGTAAATGAAATAAATACCCAATAGAAAAACACCAAAAAAAATAAAGTATGATTGGCTCTTTTCATTACTGCTTGTCCTGTGATATAACATGGTATACCAATGATATGTTTTATATTGTAATTTTCAAAGAATTGCTTTATTGTATTGAATACATATGTGAGAGTATTATTAGGCTTATTTTGTGCAATTATCCCAATAATTTCCATTGTATTAAATAAATGTATAATTACACAGTCTGGCTTTTTAGAACTTGTAGCAGTTGACCATTGAAACCTTGAGTACATTTCAGTGGTATGGTGTATATACCTTTCTTTTACAAATTTTGCAAAATGAAAAACATCCACTTGCCAGATGTCATTTTTGTTACCCCTGTGATTATTACCATCAGGTAACAGAGCGTGTTTGTATAGAGAACATATAGGATATTTAATTTTTTTTTGGCTTGTTACTGAGTGTTAGAAAAAAAATTAAATCCCAATCCCAGCCCACCCAGAGATGGCTTGTTCCCCAGGAGTGCTGACATAACCTAAATTCAAGATGAAACCACCACTACTGCCCCAAATACCTGGCCCAAGTGGGACCCACTTGGGGTGCACAGGACCCAGGAACTGTTGAACAGCTGAGGACATGATCCTTCAAGTTTCCATCTGCAACCCCCACTCCCAGAGCTCACACTGTGCCACAGCTCTCCACACCCCAATCCTGCCCAGAGATAGCTTGTCTCCAACAGTCTCACAGCAGGGACGAGTTCCAGTCAGAGACAGCAAGAACAAATAATATCAGAGATAATCAAATGGCTAGAGGCAAGCACAAGAATATAAGCAACAAGAAACCAAGGCCATGTGGCATCATCAGAACCCAGTTCTCTTTCCACAAAAGTCTTGGAATTCCCCCACACACCCGAAAATCAAGATTCTGATAAAAAAATCACATTTCATAATGATGATAGAGGACTTTAATAAGGATATAAATAACTCCCTTAAAGAAATACAGGAAAACACAAGTAATTAGCTAGAAGCCCTTAAAGAGGAAACACATAATTCCCTTAAAGAAATACAAGAAAAATAAACAACCAAACAAGTGAAGGAATTGAACAAAACCACCCAAAATCTAAAAATGGAAATAAAAACAATAAAGGCATCACAAATGAAGACAAGCCTAGAGATAGAAAACCTGGGAAAGAGAACAGGAGTCATAGATGCAAGCATCACAAACAGAATACTAGAGATGGAAGAGAGAATCTCAGGTGCAGAAGATACCATAGAAAACATTGACACATCAATAAAAGAAAATGCAAAAAAATCCTAACACAAAACATCCAGGAAATCCAGGACACAATGAGAAGACCAAACCTAAAGATAATAGGTATAGATGAGAATGAAGATTTTCAACTTAAAGGGCCAGAAAATATCTTCAACAAAATTATAGAGGAAAACTTCCCAAACCTAAAGAAATAGATTCCCATGAACATATAAGAAGCCTACCAAACTCCAAATAGTTTGGGCCAGAAAAGAAATTCCTCCTGTCACATAATAATCAAAACATCAAATGCACAAAAGAGAGAAAGAATATTAAAAGCACTAAGGGGGAAATGTCAAGTAACATATAAAGGCAGACCTATCAGAATTGCACCAGATTTCTCCCCAGAGACTATGAAAGCCAGAAGATCCTGAGCAGATGTTATACAGACCCTAAGAAAACAAAAATGCCAGCCCAGGCTATTATACCCAGCAAAACTCTCAATTATCATAGATGGACAAACCAAGATATTCCATGAAAAACACAAATTTTAACAATATCTTTCCACAAATCCAGCCCCATAAAGGATAATAGATGGAAAACTTCAACACAAGGAGGGAAACTGCACGAAAAAACAAACAAACAAACAAACAAACAAAAAAACAAAAAACAAAACTAGAAACTAATCTTCTTTCAACAAACCAAAAAGAAGATAGCCACACAAACATCATTCCTCCTCTAACAACAAAAATAACAGGAAGCAACAATAACTGCTCTTTAATAAATCTTAACATCAATAGACTCAATTCTACAATAAAAAGTCAGAGATTAATATACTGGATATGTAAACAGAACTCAGCATTTTGCTGCATACTGGAAATGCATGTCAGCAACAGACAGACGCTACCTCACAGTAAAGGGCTGAAAAAAAATTCCAAGCAAATGGTCCCCCAAAACAAGCTGAAGTAGACATTCTAATATCAAATAAAATCAACTTTCAACCGAAAGTTAACAAAAAAATGAGGAAGGACACTTCATACTCATCAAAGGGAAAATCTACCAAGAGGAACTCTCAATTTTGAACATCTATGCCCCAAATGCAAGGGCACCCACATTCATAAAAGAAATGTTACTTAAGTTAAAAGCGTCCATAGTATAATAATAATAGTGTGAGACATCAACATCTCACTCTCACCAATGGACAGACCATGGAAACAGAAAGTAAACAGAGACACAGTGAAACTAACAGACGTTATAAACCAAATGGATTTAATAGATACCTATAGAACATTTCAACCTAAAACAAAAGAATATAACTTCTTCTCAGCAGCTCATGGTACCTTCTCCAAAATTGAACATATAATCTGCCACAAAACAAGCCTCAACCAATACAAGAAGATTGAAATAATCCCATGTATCCTATCAGATCACCATGGACTAAAGCAGGTCTTCAATGACAACAAAAACAGCAGAAAGCCCACATACACATAGAAGCTGAACAACTCTCTACTCAATGTAACTTGGTAGGGAAGAAATAACGAAATAAAGTATTTTTAGAATTTAAAGGAGCCAGGCAGTGGTGGCACATGCTTTTAATCCCAGCACTTGGGAGGCAGAGGCAGGCAGATTTCCAAGTTTTAGGCCAGCCTCATCTACATAGTGAGTTCTAGGACAGCCAGGGCTACACAGAGAATCTCTGTCTCGAAAAACAAAACTAAACAAAACAAAAACAACAACAACAAATAGAATTTAATGAAAATGAAGGTACAACATACTCAAACTTATGAGACACAATGAAAGTACTCATAGCTCTGAGGGCCTCCAAAAAGAAACTGGAGAGAGCATGCAATAGCAGCTTGAAGGCACACCTGAAAGCTCTAGAACAGAAAAAAGTAAATATACCCGAGAGGAATAGAAGGCCAGAAATAATCAAACTCAGGCATAAAATCAATCAAGTAAAAACAAAAAGAACTATATAAAGAATCAACAAAACCAGGAGCTGATTCTTTGAGAAGATCGAAAAGATAGATAAACCCTTAGCCAGACTAACCAGATGGCACAGAGACAGTATCCAAATTACGAAAATCAGAAATTAAAAACGGAGACATAACAACAGAAAACAAAGAAATTAAAAAAATCATCAGATCCTACTACAAAAGTCAATATTCAACAAAACTGGAAAATCTGAATGAAATGGATAATTTCCATGCAGATAGCAGGTACCAAAGTTAAATCAGGATCAGATAAACCATCTAAACAGTCCCATATTACCTAAAGAAATAGAAGCAATCACTAAAAGTGTCCCAACCAAAAAACAAGCAAGCAAACAAACAAACAAACAAACAAAAAACCAGGTTTTAGTGCAGAATTCTATCAGACTTTCCAAAAGAAGACCTAATACCAAATTGTAACTTATATCTTGGGTATTCTAAGTTTCTGGGCTAATATCCACTTATCAGTGAGTACATATCATTTGAGTTCTTTTGTGATTGGGTTACCTTACTCAGGATAATGCCCTCCAGATCCATCCATTTGCCTAGGAATTTCATAAATTCATTCTTTTTAATAGCTGAGTAGTAGTAATTTGCAAAACACATGAAACTCAAGAAGAACGAAGACCAAAGTGTGGACAATTTGCCCCTTCTTAGAATTGGGAACAAAACATCCATGGAAGGAGTTACAGAGACAAAGTTTGGAGCTGAGACAAAAGGATGGACCATCTAGAGACTGCCATATCCAGGGATCCATCCCATAATCAGCCTCCAAACGCTGACACCATTGAATACACTAGCAAGATTGTGCTGATAGGACCCTGATATAGCTGTCTCTAGTGAGACTACGCCGGGGGCCTAGCAGACACATAAGTGGATGCTCACAGTCAGCTATTGGATGGATCACAGGGCCCCCAATGGATAAGCTAGAGAAAATACCCAAGGAGCTAAAGGGATCTGCAATCCTATAGGTGGAACAACATTATGAACTAACCAGTACCCCGCAGCTCTTAACTCTAGCTGCATATTTATCAAAAGAGGGCCTAGTCGGCCATCACTGGAAAGAGAGGCCCACTGAGCAGGCAAACTTTATATGCCCCAGTACAGGGGAACGTCAGGGCCAAAAAGTGGGAGCGGGTGGATAGGGGAATGAGGGGGAGGCTATGGGGGACTTTTGGGATAACATTGGAAATGTAAATGAGGAAAATACCTAATTAAAAAAAAAGAAAAGAAAATATGCTTCACTGTGTTCATAGAAGTCTTATTTATAATAGCCAGAACCTGGAAAGAATTCAGATATCCCTCAACAGAGGAATGGTTACAGAAAATGTGGTACATTGACACAATGGAGTACTACACAGCTCAAAAAAAAAAAAAAAATAGAACCTGAAGGAACACTACCTAATTCATTCTATGAAGCCACAGGCACACTGATACCTAAACCACACAAAGACCCAACAAAGAGAACTTCAGACCAATTTCCCTTATGAATATTGATATAAAAATACTCATGGAATTTCTCACAAACCAAATCCAAGAACGCATCAAAACACTCACTGGGATCAATTAAGCTTCATTCCAAGGATGCAGGGATGGTTCCGTATATGGAAATTCATCAACATAATACACTATATAAAAAATTCAAAGACAAAAACACATAATCATCTCATTAGAGGCTGAAAAAGCATTTGATGAAATACAAGACCCCTTCATAGTAAAAGTCTTAGAAATATCAGGAATTCAAAGCCCATACCTACACAAAGTAAAAGCAGTATACAGCAAACCAGTAGCCAACATCAAACTAAATGGAGAGAAACTTGAAGCAAACCAACTAAAATCAGGGACAAGACAAGGCTGCCCACTCTCTCCCTATCTATTCAATATAGTACTCTAAGTTCTATCCAGAGAAATTAGACAACAAAAGCTGGTCAAAGAGATACAAATTGGAAAGGAAGAAGTAAGTCAATATATTACTATTTGCAGATGTTATGATAGTATATTTCAGTGACCCCAAAAATTCCACCAGAGAACTCCCAAACTTCAGCAAAGTGGCTGAATGCAAAATTAATTCAAATAAATTAGTAGCCTTCCTTTATACAAATGATAAACAGGATAAGAAAAAAAATAGGGAAATGCCTCCTTCACAATAGTCACAAATAATATGAAATATCTTGATGTGACTCTAACCAAGTGTAGTGGCTATTCCTGGTTGTCAACTTGACAATATTTGGAATGAACTACAATCCGGAATTGGAAGGCTCACCAATGACCCTTATCTGGAGGCTTGGAGATCCTTATCTGGATCTTGGTTTGAAGATCTTGAGCCATAGTGGCTATGGATTCCAGAAGATTGAATCTCCGAGTTTAAGGAACACACCTTTAATCTGGGCTATGCCTTTCATCTGGGATTAAAGGTGTGGTGGAACACACCTTTAATCTGGGCTACACCTTCTGCTGGAGACAATATAAGGACATTGGAAGAAGGGAGTCTAGCTCTTGCTCTTGCTTCTTCGCCTGCTTGCTGCGTGAGACTGAGTAACTGCTAGATCCTTGGACTTCCATTCACAACTGTGACTGAACAATTGTTAGGAATTGGGCTGCCGACTGTAAGTCATCAATAAATTCCTTTACAATCTAGAGACTATCCATAGTTCTGTGACTCTAGAGAACCCTGACTAATACAGAAGTTGGTACCAGGAGTGGTTCTAGAGTAACAGAAGTACAAGGATGAATCTTTTAAAATACTGGAATTGGCTTGTTGATCCACCAGCACTTTCAACTATTGAAACCTCTCCAGATTCTCTCCCTCCTGGGAGCTCAGAGAATTTTGAAGACCCATGGTTGAAACTATATTCCGAACTTAAAGAAGCTAATGCTCTTGATTTTCTTAATGAATTAGGTGATTCAGTGCACAAAGCTTTCTACAAGATGGGGAAAAATCGAAAAATGATTTTACTGGCTGGCTGCTCTTAGTATCTGTGGAAAAAATGATGAATGAAAGAAAGGCTACATTAGATCGTGGTAAACAGCAATCTCGGCCAGTGAATCAATTTCCAGACTTGAGACAGTTTGCAGATCCAGAACCCCTTGAATGAAGGGGTGGCCAGGTTCCGCTGAGGAAGGATCTTGATAAGACACCCAAAGGTTTTGCTGTTGCTCTTTCTCCAGTTCTTCCCCAGAGGGACCTTAGGACTTTTGCAAGGGTAACTGTACACTAGGGAAAAGGAAATAATCAGACTTTTCGGGGTCTGCTGGATACTGGTTCTGAGTTGACACTGATCCCAGGGGATCCCAAGAAACATTGTGACCCTCCAGTTAAAGTAGGGGCTTATGGAGGGCAGGTGATTAATGGAGTTTTGACTGATGTCCGACTCACAGTAGGTCCAGTAGGTCCTCGGACACATCCTGTGGTGATTTCCCCAGTTCCAGAATGTATAATTGGGATAGATATACTCAGAAATTGGCAGAATTCTCATATTGGTTCCCTGAACTGTAAAGTGAGGGCTATTATGGTTGGAAAGGCCAAATGGAAGCCTTTAGAGTTGCCTCTACCAAAGAAAATAGTGAATCAAAAACAGTATCGTATTCCTGGAGGAATTGCAGAAATTACTGCCACTATCAAGGACTTGAAAGATGCAGGGGTGGTGGTTCCCACCACATCTCCGTTTAACTCTCCTATCTGGCCAGTGCAGAAAACAGATGGATCATGGAGAATGACAGTTGATTATCGAAAACTAAATCAGGTAGTAACTCCAATTGCAGCTGCTGTACCAGATGTAGTTTCGTTACTTGAGCAAATTAACACATCTCCTGGCACCTGGTATGCGGCTATTGATCTGGCAAATGCCTTCTTCTCAGTACCTGTCCATAAGGACCACCAGAAGCAATTTGCTTTCAGTTGGCAAGGCCAACAGTATACCTTCACAGTTTTGCCTCAAGGATATATTAACTCTCCTGCCCTGTGTCATAATTTAGTTAGAAGGGATCTTGATCGTTTGGATCTTCCACAAAATATCACATTGGTGCACTATATTGATGACATTATGCTGATTGGACCAAGTGAGCAGGAAGTAGCAACCACTTTGGACTCATTGGTAACACATATGCGTATCAGAGGATGGGAAATAAATCCAACTAAAATTCAAGGACCATCTACCTCAGTGAAATTCTTAGGAGTTCAGTGGTGTGGAGAATGCAGAGACATTCCTTCTAAGGTGAAAGATAAGTTATTGCATCTGGCCCCTCCTACAACCAAGAAAGAAGCACAACGTTTAGTGGGTCTATTTGGATTCTGGAGACAACACATCCCTCACTTGGGTGTGTTACTTGGCCTATTTACCAAGTGACTCGGAAAGCTGCTAGCTTCGTGTGGGGCCTGGAACAGGAGAAGGCCCTTCAACAGGTCCAGGCTGCTGTGCAGGCTGCTCTACCACTTGGACCATATGACCCAGCAGACCCAATGGTACTTGAGTTGTCTGTGGCTGATAGAGATGCTGTTTGGAGCCTCTGGCAGGCCCCTGTAGGTGAATCACAGAAAAGACCTTTAGGATTTTGGAGCAAAGCTCTACCATCATCTGCAGACAAATATTCTCCCTTTGAAAAACAGCTCTTGGCCTGCTATTGGGCCTTAGTGGAAACTGAACGTTTGACAATAGGACACCAAGTTACTATGAGACCTGAACTACCCATCATGAGCTGGGTACTATCAGACCCTGCAAGTCATAAAGTGGGACGCGCACAGCAGCAGTCTATTATCAAATGGAAGTGGTATATACGTGATCGGGCCAGAGCAGGTCCTGAAGGCACAAGCAAGTTACATGAAGAAGTTGCTCAAATGCCTATGGTTTCTACTCCTGTTACAATGCCATCTGCTGCCAAACATGTGCCTATAGCCTCATGGGGTGTTCCCTATGATCGACTGACCGAAGAGGAGAAGACTAGAGCCTGGTTTACTGATGGCTCTGCACGTTATGCAGGCACCACCCAGAAGACTATCCATAGTTCTGTGACTCTAGAGAACTCTGACTAATACACCAAGCAAGTGAAAGTTCTGTATGAAAAGAACTTCAAGTCTCTGAAGAAAGAAATTGAACATCTCAGAAGAGGAAAGGATGCTCATGGGTTGACAGGATTAATATAATAAAAATGGCCATCTTGCCAAAAGCAATATACAGATTCAATGCAATCCCCATCAAAATTGCAACTCAAATCTTCATAGAGTTAGAAAGAGAAATTTGCAAATCTGGAATAACAAAAACCCAGGATAGGAAAAGCTATTCTTAACAATAAAAGAACTTCCGGGGGAATCATATTCCCTGACCTCAAGCTGTACTTCAGAGGAATAGTGATTAAAAACCTGCATGGTATTGATATAGAGACAGGCAGGTAGATCAATGGAATAGAATTTAAGACCCAGAATTAAACCCACACCTATGGTCACCTGATCTTTGACAGAGAAGTTAAAACTATCCAGTGGAAGAAAAGAGTGCATATTCAACAAATGGTGCTGGCTCAAGTTGCTGTAGGTATGTAGAAGAATGCAAAATGATCCATTCTTATCTCTTTGTACAAAGCTCAAGTCCAAGTGGATCAAGGATCTCCACATAAAACCAGATATGCTGAAACTAGTAGAAGAGAAAGTGGGGAAGAGCTTTGAACATATGGGCAAAAGGGAAATTTTCCTGAACAGAACACTGATTGCCCGGGTTCTAAGATCAACTATAAACAAATGGGAACTTATTAAATTGAATATCTTCTGTAAGCCAAAGGACACTGCCTTCAGTACAAAACAACAACCCACAGATTGGGAAAAAACATTTACCAATCCTCCATCTGATGGAGTGCTAATATCAAATATATACAACGAATTCAAGAAGTTAGACTCCAGAGAACCAAATAACCCTATTAAAAATGGGGTACAGAGCTAAACAAAGAATTCTCAACTGAGGAATGTCAAATGGCTCAGAAGCACCTAAGAAATGTTCAACATCCCTTATCATCAGGGAAATGCAAATCAAAAAGACCCTGAGATTCCACCTCATACCAGTCAAAATGGTTAAAATGAAAAATTCAGGTGACAGCAGATGCTGGTGAGGAAGTAGAGAAAGAGGAACACTCCTCAATTGCTGGTGGGTTTGCAAGCTGGTACAACCACTCTGGAAATCAGTCTGGCAGTTCCTCAGAAAATTGAGCATAGTACTATCTGAGGACTAAGCTATACTACTCCTCACATATACTCAGAAGGTACTCCAACATGTAATAAGGACAAAGACTCCACTATGTTCATAGCAGCCTTGTTTATAATAGCCAGAAGCTGGGGAAAAAAAACCCTGATGTTCCTAGACAGAGAAATGGATACAGAAAATTTATACAATGGAGTACGACTCAGCTATTAAAAGCAATGACTTCATGAAATTCACAGGTAAATAGATAGAACTAGAAAATATCATCCCAAGTGAGGTAACCCATTCATAAAAGGACATACATGGCATGTACTCACTGGTCAATGGATATTAGTAAAAGAGCTTGGAAATACTCCTGATACAATTCACAGACTGTATGAATCTTAAGAAGAAGCAAGAATCAAGGTTTGGATGCTTCAGTCCTACTTAGAAGAGAGAAAAAATAATCATTAAAGGTAGAGGGAAGGAGAGACTTGGGAGTGATAGAGGAGGGGGTAAGGGTGGCAGGATCAGTTGTGGGAGAAGTCAGTGAAAAAAAGAAAAATAATAATCCTTTCCCTTTATATGATGTTTTTCATGAAAATTTGAGGCTTCTAACACATTTCCTTTTAGTAACTGGTCAATTTTCTTATTTCCTTGAGCTAATGGACATAGCAAACCTATATGAGACCAAATTGATATTTTTCTTTACAATATGTGAAAGAATCCAATTAATTCTCTTAATGAACTGTATATGTTTGTATTTTGAATATTTGTCATTAATGTCTCCCAAGTAGTTACTACAAGCTTTTTTCAAATCTTTCTTAATCACCCATATTAACATAACCTCAGCATTAGTAAGAAGTACTACAATTTTGGCTAGATCTCTTCCTGACAATTGATGTAGTCATATTCTACCTTTTACAATTAATTCAGGAATCTTTTTTCATATGTCTTCAGTTTTTTACTTTATGAGCTCAGAATATCCATTCCATAATATTATCTATCCTTTGCATAATGAGCCCAGTAGAAGAATGAGTTGAAGGTAAAA
This sequence comes from Mus spretus, assembly GCA_921997135.2. Classification (NCBI taxonomy): domain Eukaryota; kingdom Metazoa; phylum Chordata; class Mammalia; order Rodentia; family Muridae; genus Mus; species Mus spretus. The sequence goes on from OW971681.1 coordinate 4,471,196, forward strand.
TGACCAAAATACAATCAAGTTTAGGATCAATTCAGTCCACAAATGCATCTTATAGTCTTTGTTTTACAAGTGTTAACTCTTTCTGGTTCAGCTGTTAGATATCGTGAATAGTTGAAATTTGAATTTCCTTGTAATGTTTGAAACAAATTAATTGACTCTTAAATACTTAAACTAGTTGTAAACCTCAGCCAGTTAATGGCACCCATTAATTTTTGAAAATTGTTAAGAGTTTGAAATTGATTCCAATGGATCTGTGCTTTTTGTGGCCTAATTTTTAGTTGGCTGATTTTAAAACCCAAATAACTTAAGTGAATCTCCTCTTTGTAATTTTTCTGGAGCAGTCTGTAACCCCCAGTATGGCAGAATTCTTTGTGTTTCCTTAAACATTTTCTCTAAGGTATCTTCATTAGAATCAGCCAACAAAATTTCATCATGAATGATAGTTTGAGGAAATTGCCTATGAATTATTTTTAATGGTTGTTGTACAAACTTTTGACATAAAGTTGGACTATTTAACATTCCCTGTTTAAGTACCTTCCAATTGTGCCTTTTCATTGGATCACTGTTATTCAGAGTGAGTACTGAAAAAGCAAAACTTTCCCTGTCCTGCTCATGCAAGTGTATTATGAAAATGTAATCATTTAAGTCATTTATTATTATAGGCCATGATCTTGGTAAGAAAGAAGATAAAGGAAGTCCAGGCTATAAAGGTCCCATTAGTTTAATTACTCTATTATCTGTTTTTAAACCAGATATCACTCTCCATTTTGCTGATTTCCTTTTTACAATAAACTCAGGGGAATCCCATGGGCTGGTAGGCTCTTCTATATGTTGAGCCTCCAGCTGCTCTTGTACCAGTTCTTCAAGTGCCTGCAAATTTTCTTTTGTTATGGGTCACTGATCTTGACATATGGGTCTGTTTAATAACCATTTTAGGGGCAAGGCTGTTGGTATGCCAGCAGTGGCCCCTTTTATAAATCTGTAATGTCCTGTGTTTGAACAATGGGCACAGCTTGTAATTGTTCTCAATCACATGTATCAATACTTTCCCCAGGAGCATCTAGCATATAACCCCTAATTTCCTTATTTGTTGTCCCTGGAACTGCAAGAATATCAATTTGAGTACCCTTTTGTTGTAAAAAAATCCCTTCCCCATAAATTTGTAGGTATGTCAGCCACATAAGGGCTCAACTTCCTTATTTGCCCTTCTAGTCTAACACAGTGAATCCATTAGATATTTTGTCTTATTTTTATAATTTACCAGTTCTTCTAAACTATGTATAAAACTTCAGAAGTGAACAATCTGGATTCTAAGAATTTTGGGAAAGTATATTAATATCAGCTCCTATATCTACCAAATCTTCTATTTCAGCACCATTTATTTGTACCACTCACCAGTGTTTGCCAGGACACACATTTTCCAATACTCCCGAGAGCTCCTATTTTTTCTATTGGACTAGCCTTGCCCTTGATATAAAGAAACAACAACAGCTGAAAGTTTCTATACCCTGTATTAATTTGCATCTTGAGAAGTTAATAGAAGTTAATCCACTTCTCAAGATTATTCCCACTGTCCCTGAAGGTAAAGGAGTATAAACACCAGTGGTTATCTTGTAATATTTAACATTTGGGGATAATATAAGGCATATCTATGGCCAGATCTGAAGCTGTACTTCCTTCTATAGCATGTATTAAATCATAAATATTTAGTTTTAATTTTCCTGCTTACTTGGTATCTTCTAGCTGACCAAAGGAAGATGGATCATATTATTTGTTACAGGGCCTTGAGCTGACAGGCCCCTCTGTTTATTTCTTGATGACAACAGAGACAAGACCTCGTATGTCTCTCTTGGACCTACAATACTTAGACCAATATTTGCTCTTTCCATAGTGACTATAATACCCTGGAACCTTTGTGTTTCACTACAGCCTAATCCTGCTTGTGTTTTATGAGTACCATATTCTCCAGAGTAAATATACCCAATATTTTGAGCTCTGTATCTTCTAGCCTTACAATTTCTTTGAAAATGGCAAAAATCACCACAATTAAAGCATCAGGCATTTTGATTCCCGAGACTTCTAGCTATGATTGCTCTATGATATTGGCATGATGCTACACCAAATCAGCACAAGTCAGCGAAAGCAGCCAAAATTAGTCAAAAATACTACAAGAACTTCTTTGGTACAGTTCTCTCTATAAAATAAGACCAGTGAAGAGCAACAAAAAAGCAAGACTGTCAAAGCATTGCACAGCCAGCAAAGACCAGTGAAATGTTGCACAGCCAGAGAAGCCCAGCAAAGCCCAGAAAAGTGTTGTGCAGTGTTGTAATGCAAGAATGACCTCTCACTGTGGGATTCTATTTATACTCTTTACAAACATCACATTCCCTCTCAAGTGTCTGCTCCAGCAAAACATCACATTCTCTCTTACATCCTCTCACAAGACAGCTCCCCCCCCCCCCAAAAAAAAAACTCACATGACATATCCCAAGTTTTTGTCCCCGCCGGCAAGAACACACTCAGGACAACTGGAATCTTCTGCGGCAAAGCTTTTATTGCTTACTTATCAGTAGGGAAGACCCCGAACTGGGAAAATGGCGCTGCTTATATAGCCCTCAGCATGAGGTTTCAGCACCTGATGTGGTGTGACAGCTCCTGATTTGTTGCTCGCCCATCACCCCATTACTACGCCGCGAGATGGGCAGTGACTAGGCGTGAGTTCACTCTTGCAGTTGCGCATAAGGCTTATTTACTAGTTAGGCGCAGTGGAAGTCAGCACCATCTTATAATGGCGATTGCTCACAGCACGCACGCAATTGCTTGTGGCACGAGTCTCCACATCTCCCCCTTTTTATTTTATTAAAATTTGAAGATGGTCTAGGCCTCTGCAGTCATGTCCATCTGCTGTGGCTCCTGTCTTAGGTCATTCCTCCAATGTCACAGCCTTTCCTGTCAGAGGGTAACCCTATTGCCACTGGGTCCCGTGTCTTAAGTTGGTCTGTGCATGAGGAAAGTTGCCCGTCTCTTGATACCGCAGTACTGTGTGACAGTAACTGCTAAATGACCTAGGGCGAACTCTATAAAAGAGGCCAGCCAAAAGACGAATTAGTAAACCTCAGCGAGGTGTAAGTGCTGATCAATGAGCGTTGAGTCTCTTACATCCCAGTGCAATGTATTCATAAATCTGTGGGATGCAATAGCAGAGAACTCAGATGCTATTTAGGTCTTAAGCATGGACAGCCAAATTTCAGGGGAGGCCCCTTGTTCAATGGCTGCAAGTGCTTGAGCAATCACAACCTTGTCATTTGTTTGTTGGGTTCTGAGCTTGCAAACTAGCCAGAGCATAAACACAAGTCCACAGCAGATAACAGCAGCAAACAAAAGTACCCCCACCCATTCCTTAAAATAAGAAAAAGCAGATGAAATCCAGGAGGAGAGACCCTCTGTCAATGACAGGTGCACTCGTGTTGAGTTGATCCTGAGAACAACAACTCTCAGGGCCTCAAGGGTCTCATCGAATCTTTCAGACCAATTTCCTGCAAGATACAAAGAAATCTGCCTAGACAGATTAGCAAACATGTAAATATTGATTTTTCCCAAAGGAGGAAATATGTGTGACATCCATTTGCCAGCTCAAAGAACGGGAGCTAATAGTGGAGCAGGACTGATAGCCTAGCCCTTGTAAAGAGTGTGATGACTGAGTTACGGGCCAGATTTTTGGCCACCAGTGAGAAGAAATAATACTTTTGTCTGCTCCTGTATCTAAAATTCCCTTAAATTGTTTCCCTTCTATAACTAACTCCAAGGATGGCCTGGAATCTAAAGGCATTATTAAGTAAGCAGAATCATTTCCAGTAGAGCCAATCCCTCTGGCAGCTTGAGGGACACCAGAGGAGGGAAAACAGCCACGTAGGCTTGGCAAAATTATTAGTTGAGCTATTCTATCCCCTTGTGAAATAGAAAAGACACCTTGAGGACAAGAACAGAGAACCTGAAGTTCCCCTTTATAATCCTGATCTACAACTCCAGGGTGGACAATAAGACCTTGTAGGCTGCAAGAGCCTGTCTCGTATATCTCTAATTGAACGACAGTCCTTAGCCCAGTGATATCCTTTTCCACATTTAGTACACAATCCTGGTGCTGTCCTTTTTATAGGGGCTCTGCAGTCCTTTTTTAAATTTCCTGGTTTGCCACAATTAAAGCAAAGTTTGAGCTCAGTTGAATCCGAGTGCCTCCTCCCCTGCAGAATGGCTGCTGCCAATCCAGCATTAGTAAGCGGCCCTCCAAGCTCATGGCAAACCTTTAACCAGTCCTGTAACCCCTTACTCTTTCTAGGTGTACTAATCTGCATTCCTGCGTAGCTTCTTCATAAACCAATTGTTCAATTAAAGGCATAGCTGCTTCTGGGTCTCCAAATATCCTCCCTGCAGCCTCCGTCATTCTGGCTACAAAGTCTGAGAAGGACTCCTGTGCACCTTGAGTAATCTTGGTCAAATGCCCACTTGCCTCTCCCTTCTTAGAGAGTGCCTTCCATGCCTTAACAGTGGCAGCTGAGATCTGAACGTACGCTCCCCAATGTTAATCTGTTTGGTTAGCAACATGCTATCCCTGACCTGTAAGTAATTCAAATGTCCACGTTCTTTGGTCCCCTTCCATGGTGTCATTGGCCCTTGCCTGCATCTGGCAGGAGTCCTGCCACATGGCTTTCCACTCAAGATACATTCCCATACTGGGGGCTGCAGCTTTTACTACAGTCTGCCAATCACCAGGAGTCATAGCGTGATTCACAAGCCTTTCGACTTGTGCTATAGTGATATTAGTGCTGACTCCATAATTGCGAACTGCTTCTGCGAACTCCTTAATCTGTATATACTCTACTGGAGCGTGAACACGCCCTCCCTCAGCTCCTTCAAAAACTGGGAACGCTTGCTGCACTTTTCTCTGTTGCTCTTTTAGAATGAATGAATCTGTTGATTTTCTCAAAGAACCAACTCCTCGTTTGGTTAATTCTTTGAATAGTTCTTCTTGTTTCCACTTGGTTGATTTCACCCCTGAGTTTGATTATTTCCTGCCGTCTACTCCTCTTGGGTGAATTTGCTTCCTTTTTTTCTAGAGCTTTTAGATGTGTTGTCAAGCTGCTAGTATGTGCTCTCTCCCGTTTTTTCTTGGAGGCACTCAGAGCTATGAGTTTCCCTCTTAGAAATGCTTTCATTGTGTCCCAAAGGTTTGGGTACGTTGTGGCTTCATTTTCATTAAACTCTAAAAAGTCTTTAATTTCTTTCTTTATTCCTTCCTTGACCAAGGTATCATTGAGAAGAGTGTTGTTCAGTTTCCACGTGAATGTTGGCTTTCTGTTATTTATTTTGTTATTGAAGATCAGCCTTAGTGCATGGTGATCTGATAGGATACATGGGACAATTTCAATATTTTTGAATCTGTTGAGGTCTGATTTGCGACCTATTATGTGGTCAATTTTGGAGAAGGTACCATGAGGTGCTGAGAAGAAGGTATATCCTTTTGTTTTAGGATAAAATGTTCTGTAGATATCTGTCAGATCCATTTGTTTCATCACTTCTGTTAGTTTCAGTGTGTCCCTGTTTAGTTTCTGTTTCCATGATCTGTCCATTGGTGAAAGTGGTGTGTTGAAGTCTCCCACTATTATTGTGTGAGGTGCAATGTGTGCTTTGAGCTTTACTAAAGTTTCTTTAGTGAATGTGGCTGCTCTTGTATTTGGAGCATAGATATTCAGAATTGAGAGTTCCTCTTGGAGGATTTTACCTTTGATGAGAATGAAGTGTCCCTCCTTGTCTTTTTTGATGACTTTGGGTTGGAAGTCAATCTTATCAGATATTAGGATGGCTACTCCTGCTTGTTTCTTCATACCATTTGCTTGGAAAATTGTTTTCCAGCCTTTCATTCTGAGGTAGTGTCTATCTTTTTCTCTGAGATGAGTTTCCTGTAAGCAGCAAAATGTTGGGTCTTGTTTGTGTAGCCAGTTTGTTAGTCTATGTCTTTTTATTGGCGAGTTGAGACCATTGATGTTAAGAGATATTAAGGAAAAGTAATTGTTGCTTCCTGTTATTTTTGTTGTTAAAGTTGGCATTCTGTTCTTGTGGCTGTCTTCTTTTAGGTTTGTTGAGGGATTACCTTCTTGTTTTTTCTAGGGCGTTGTTCCCGTTCTTGTATTGGTTTTTTTCTGTTATTATCCTTTGAAGGGCTGGATTCGTGGACAGATAATGTGTGAATTTGGTTTTGTCGTGGAATACTTTGGTTTCTCCATCTATGATAATTGAGAGTTTGGCTGGGTATAGTAGCCTGGGCTGCAGTTTGTGTTCTCTTAGTGTCTGTATAACATCTGTCCAGGCTCTTCTGGCTTTCATAGTCTCTGGTGAAAAATCTGGTGTAATTCTGATAGGCTTGCCTTTATATGTTACTTGACCTTTTTCCCTTACTGCTTTTAGTATTCTATCTTTATTTAGTGCATTTGATGTTCTGATTATTATGTGTCGGGAGGAATTTCTTTTCTGGTCCAGTCTATTTGGAGTTCTGTAGGCTTCTTGTATATTCATAGACATCTCATTCTTTAGATTTGGGAAGTTTTCTTCAATAATTTTGTTGAAGATGTTTGCTGGACCTTTGAGTTGAAAATCTTCATTCTCATCCACTCCTATTATCCGTAAGTTTGGTCTTCTTATTGTGTCCTGGATTTCCTGGATATTTTGCGTTAGGATCTTTTTGCATTTTCCATTTTCTTTGATTGTTGTGCCGATGTTCTCTATGGAATCTTCTGCACCTGAGATTCTCTCTTCCATCTCTTGTATTCTGTTGCTGATGCTCAAATCTATGGTTCCAGATTTCTTTCCTAGGGATTCTATCTCTAGTGTTGCTTCGCTTTGAGTTTTCTTTATTGTGTCTACTTCCCTTTTTAGGTCTAGTATGGTTTTGTTCATTTCCATCACCTGTTTGTATGTTTTTTCCTCTTTTTCTGTAAGGACTTCTACCTGTTTGATTGTGTTTTCCTGTTTTTCTTTAAGGACTTGTAACTCTTTAGCAGTGTTCTCCTGTATTTCTTTAAGTGATTTATTAAAGTCCTTCTTGATGTCTTCTACCATCATCATGAGATATGCTTTTAAATCTAGGTCTAGGTTCTCAGGTGTGTTGGGGTTCCCTGGACTGGGCGAAGTGGGTGTGCTGGGTTCTGATGATGGTGAGTGGTCTTGGTTCCTGTTAGTAAGATTCCTTCGTTTACCTTTCGCCATCTGGTAATCTCTGGAGTTAGTAGTTATAGTTGACTCTGTTTAGAGATTGTTCTTCTGGTGATTCTGTTACCGTCTATCAGCAGTCCTGGGAGCCAGATTCTCTTCTCTGAGCTTCAGTGCTCTGAGCTCTCTCTGCTGGCAAGCTCTCTTACAGGGAAGGTGCGCAGATATCTTGTATTTGGACCTCCTCCTGGCCGAAGAAGCAGGCCCAAAACAGGACCTTTCTCAGACACTGTGTTGCTTTGGCAGTTCTGATACCTCTGCACATAAGGCTCTGAATGGTACCTCTTCACATAAGGTTCTGAATAGTACCTCTGCACATAAGATTCTGAATGGAACCTCTGCACATAGGGCGGAGGTACAATAGGACCCTGAAGCTGACAGTCCAGAGGTCAAGCAGCAAGCTGGCTTTTGCCAGCCGCTTTTTGCCTTTTTCTGGACTGAATAGCTCGCTTTTTATCTTGCTGGTACCTTTCTCCCTTATAACGAACTGCTTCCTCCTCCAAGTCCGTTTCTTCAGGGGAGCTAAGTCCTTCATCTGATTCTGAGCTACTAAGAGCTAGCCGCTTAAACTCATCTAGTGGCGGGTATAAGTTCCTTCTCCTAGAAACCTCCGCTGATTGATCTTTTTTCTTTTCTTTTTATTTCTCCTTTATTCCAATCTCTCCCCAGGTATTCTTCCCTGACATTAACTTTTCCTCAGGTTCAAGACCAGTGGAAAGGCCTGTATGCTTAATTGGTGCACCATGTTTCCTCTTTGCTCCTATTCTCTCTCCCCGCTTTACCTCTGATAGACTATCTTGAATTTCTTCCAGAATTCTCTGCCCTGCCTTAATCACTTGTTGACATGTGAAAAAGAACAAAAAGGCTTCTAACAGTGGAGAAAGTTCAAGGCCAGACATACCTCATAAAGCTGCAATTTGTCATGCAGTTCTTGTTCTGCCTTGCGAACCAGGGATCTCCCTTGTGCCGGTGTGATGGTAGTTCCCGGGTTCCTCGGCGCCACTTATTGCCCGAGCTTTTGTCCCCACTGGCAAGAACACACTCAGGACAACCGGAATCTTCTGCGGCAAAGCTTTTATTGCTTACTTATCAGGAGGGAAGACCCCGAACTGGGAAAATGGCACTGCTTATATAGCCCTCAGTGTGACATTTCAGCACCTGATGTGGCGTGACAGCTCCTGATTCGTTGCTCGCCCATCACCCCATTACTACACCGCGAGATGGGCAGTGACTAGGCGTGAGTGAGTTCACTCTTGCACTTGCGCATAAGGCTTATTTACTAGTTAGGCGCAGTGGAAGCCAGCACCATCTTATAATGGCAATTGCTCACGGCACGCACGCGATTGCTCGCAGCACGGCTCTCCACAATGGCACAACTAAGTTTCCAAAGAAACCAAAAATTTCCACTTCATCTCCCTTCCCCCACCTCCCATCATCCAGTCCTCCTTTTCTCCTCAAAAAACTTGTCATATCAAATTGCAGTAAGACTAGGTGCATCTTCCCCATTTGAGGGTAGACAAGGCAGCCCAGTTAGCAGAAAGGGATCTAAAGTCAGGCAACAGAGTCAGATACAGCCCAGTTCCTGTTGTTAGAAGTCCCACATGAATAACGAGCTGTACAGATGTTATACATGTGCCTATCAGATAGGTATGTCCTATATATGCTCTCTGTTGGTAATTCAGTCTCTGTGGACCCCTAAGGACCTAGGTTGGTGGATTTACAGACCAATCTCATAGAGGATTTTTTTTTCAATTGAGATTTCCTCTTCTCAAATAATTCTGGGTTATGTCAAGTTGGCACAAAACTAACCAGCATTTAAGTAAATGTGAATTTAGAAAAACTTTAAATTTCATCTTACTCTGGTCAGAACAACCAAAGTCAACAAAACAACCTACAACAAATGCTAGAGAGGATAAAGGAACCATCATCCACTCTTGGTGGAATTACAAACCAATCCAGCCTTTCTGGAATCACTGTGGATAATCATTAAAAAAGCTAAAAGTATTCTACTATAGGGCCCAGCTGTACTTGTCCATGGCATATTGTCCAAAGGACTTAACATTGTACTCTACAAATACTTGTTCATCCATGTTTACTGCTGCTCTATTCATAATAGCTAGGAAATGGAAACAAACTAAATGTCATAAAACCAAAGAATAATAAAAATGTGGTAAATATACACAGTAGAATACTATTCAAATGTAAAGAAAATGAATTAATGAAATTGTAGGTAAATGGATGCTAATAGAAAACATTATGTTGCGTAAGATAACTTAGACTTCACATGTTTTCTCTTATCTGTGGTTCTTAACTCCTAATCTTCAGATATGACTGTATAACCAGAGAAAACATGAAAGTAAAAAGGAAGACATGGGGTAGGGGACACTAAAGAGATAAATAGAAAGGTATAAGCACTATTAACTTTTTTCTCCTCATGAATTTCAAAATTCCACTTTAATTTTTTAGACTATCAGTAGTCATCTTCCAGAGATTTTTCTGTTAACATATTCAGACATGTTTCTATTATTTCAACACACCAGTAAACTGAACGACTTATTCAGACCTTGATTATTAACTCATCACATGTCTACCTGCATTCTATCATAATAAACAGCACTATTATCTTTTTAAAAAGTGATGGGTATTATTTCATTGGAGACTATCCTTGTCACTAGAAGGCTTCTTGGTACAGTGGCTGAATCAGCTGAGTCTGTGTGGCTGCATCATTGACAACAGACAGCAGAAGATGGAACAGGGCAAGAAACCACCACTTTGTAGCCCAGAGCTTTGGATTTTTGTATTAATTGTAATATTTTCCAATTAAATTTCACTGATAAATCCCCCAAACCTTTCTACATTTCAGCTTCCATGTCTGTGAAATAAAGAAAATTATACTAAACCCTTAGATAAACAGAAAAGTAGATTGAAAAGTCAACACATTGAACTACTCTATTATATGTGAACCACATCTTATATAATAGATCTTTCCTATCCTTTCCTCTCTACTTCTGACTCGTGTGTTTTTAGCCTCTGAAAGTCAACTTCAGTGTACTGCTGTGTGATCACCATCATGAAGATATGAGCTGACTGCTGCTACTGAATTGGTTGTTGTGATGACCTCTAATTAATTTACTATTACTTCCTACTTTCTGCAGAAGAGATGTGAATCACATTCTTGACCACCTCACCTTTCTTACTCCCTGTGTCTATGGTATTGGAGTGGCTTGAGGACAGTTTCAAAGCATAAGGAACAAGCTTGTCGTTTAGAAAGAAGATTCAGGTCACTTAGAAAACTAGGAACAAAGACTGGCTGTGTAGTGATTGCAGTAGGGGAACTTCAGTTCTCCTTGTCTCTTTGATGCATTTTCCTCAAGTAATCATATCTGTATGAATCCATATTCTTAAAATCCCTCAGTCAGTTCCTCAGAGGCAGGTCTACAGGGATTCATCTGTCACTACCTGCATCTAGCATCTTTTTTTTTTAAATTACACATTTTCTTTATTTACATTTCAAATGTTATCCCCTTTCCTAGTTTCCCCTCCAAAAATCCCCTATCCCCTCCCCCCACCTGCTCCCCAGCCCACCCATCCCCATTCCTGGTCCTGGCATTCCCCTATACTGGGGCATAGAGCCTTCATAGGACCAAGGGCCTCTCCTCTAATAGATGACCAACAAGGCAATCCTCTGCTACATATGCGGCTGGAGCCATGACTCCCATCATGTGTTTTCTTTGGTTGGTGGTTTAGTCCCAGGGAGCTCTGGAGATACTGGTTAGTTCATATTGTTGTTCCTCCTATGGGGCTGCAAACCCCTTCAGCTTCTTGGGTACTTTCTCCAGCTCCTCCATTGGGGACCTTGTTCTCTGTCCAATGTATGACTATGAGTATCCACTTCTGTATTTGCCAGGCACTGGTAGAGCCTTGCAGAAGACAGTTATATCAGGGTCCTGTGAGCAGGCTTTTGTTGGCATTTGCCTAGTATCTGGATTTGGTGGTTGTTTATGGGATGGATCCCCAAATGGGGCAGTCTCTGGATGGTTGTTCCTTCAGTTCCTTCCTAACTTTGTCTCTGTAACTCCTTCTATGGGTATTTTATTTCCCATTCTAAGAAGGAACCAAGATTCCCCAGTTTGCTTTTCCTTTTTCTTGAGTTTCATGTGTTTTGCAAATTGTATCTTGGATATTCTTTTTTTTTTTTTTTTTTTTTTTTTTTTTGGTATTTTGAGACAGGGTTTCTCTGTATAGCCCCGGCTGTCCTGGAACTCACCCTGTAAACCAGACTGTCCTTGAACTCGGAAATTTACCTGCCTCTGCCTCCCGAGTGCTGTGATTAAAGGTGTGCACCACCATGCCCGGCGTCTTGGATATTCTAAGCTTCTGGGCTAATATCCACTTCTCAGTGAGTGAATATCATGTGAATTCTTTTGTAATTGGGTTACCTCACTCAGGATGATATCCTGAATATCCATCCATTTGCCTAAGAATTTCATAAATTCATTGTTTTTAATACCTGAGTAGTACTCCATTGTGTAAATGTACCACATTTTCTGTATTCATTCTTCTGTTGAGGGACATCTGGGTTCTTTCCAGCATCTGGCTAATTTAAATAAGGCCACGATGAACATAGTGCCCCATGTGTCCTTATTGAAAGTTGGAACATCTTCTGGGTATATGCCCAGGGGAGGTATTGCTAGATCTTCGGGTAATACTATGTCCAATTTTCTGAGTGATTGTACAAGCTTGCAATCCCACCAACAATGGAGGAGTGTTCCTCTTTCTCCACATCGTCACCAGCATCTGCAGTCACCTGAATTTTTGATCTTAGCCATTCTGACTGGTGGGAGGTATAATCTCAGGGGTGTTTGGATTTGCATTTCCCTGATGATGAAGGATATTGAACATTTTTTAAGGTGCTTCTCAGCCATTCGGGATTCCCCAGTTGAGAATTCTTTGTTTAGCTCTGTACCCCATTTTTGAATAGGTTTATTCAATTTTGTGGAGTCCAGCTTCTTGAGTTCTTTTTATATAGTGGATATTAGTTCCCTATCAGATTTCGAATTGGTAAAGATCCTTTCCCAATCTGTTGGTGGCCTTTTTGTCTTATTGACAGTGTCTTTTGCCTTACAGAAGCCTTGCAAGTTTTTGAGGTCCCATTTGTCAATTATTGATCTTACAGCACAAGTCATTGCTGTTCTGTTGAGGAAATTTTTCCCTGTGCACATATCTTCAAGGCTTTTCCCCACTTTCTCCTCTATAACTTTCAGAGTCTCTGGTTTAAGTCGAGTTCCTTGATCCACTTAGACTTGAGCTTTGTACAAGAAGATAAGAATGTATCAATTCACATTCTTCTACATGATAACCATCAGTTGAGCCAGCACCATTTGTTGAAATATGGATGGTTTTAGCTCCCTCGTCAAAGATCAAGTGACCATAGGTGTGTGGGATCATTTCTGTGTCTTCAATTATAGTCCACTGATCTACCTGTTACTGTCCAAGTGCCATGCAGGTTTTATCACAATTGTTCTGTAGTACAGCTTGAGGGGAGGCATTGTGATTCCACCAGAGGTTCTTTTATTATTGAGGATAGTTTTTGCTATCCTAGGTTTTTTTGTTATTCCAGATGAATTTGCAAACTGCCCTTTCTCACTCTGAAGAATTGAATTGGAAATTTGAAGGAATTGCATTGAATCTATAGATTGCTTTCGGAAAGGTAGCCATTTTGACTATATTAATCCTGCCAATCCATGATGCATGGGAGATCTTTCCATCTTCTGAGATCTTCAATTTCTTTCTTAAGAGACTTGAAGTTCTTATCATACAAATCTTTCACTTCCTTAGTTAGAGTCACACCAAGGTATATTATATTATTTGTGACTGTTGTGAAGGGTGTTGTTTCCCTAATTTCTTTCTCTGCCTGTTTATCTTTTGTGTGGAGAAAGTCCACTGATTTGTTAGAGTTAATTTTATATCCACAAACTGCACTAAAGTTGTTTATCAGCTGTAGGATTTCTCTGGTGGAACTTTTAGGGTTACTAATATATACTATCAAATATCTCCAAATAGTGATATTTTGACTTCTTCCTTTCCAGTTTGTATCTCCTTGATCTCCTGTTGCTGTCTAATTACTCTGGCTAGGACTTCAAGTACTATATTGAATAGGTAGAGAGAAAGTTGGCAGCCTTGTCTAGTCCCTGATTTTAGTGGGATTGCTTTAATTTCTTCTCCATTCAGTTTGATGTTGGCTACTGGTTTGCTGTATATTGCTTTTATTATGTTTAGGTATCGGCCTTGAATTCCTGATCTTTCGAAGACTTTTATCATGAGTGGGTGTTGGATTTTGTCAAATGATTTCTCAGGATCTAATGAGATGACCATATGGTTTTTGTCTTCGAGTTTGGTTATATAGTGGATTACATTGATGGTGATCATTATGGATGATCGTTTTGATGTGTTCTTAGATTTGGTTAGCAAGGATTTTATTGGGTATTTTTGTATCAATATTCATAAGGGAAATTGGTCTAAAGTTCTCTTTCTTTCTTGGGTCTTTGTGTGGTTTAGGTATCAGAATAATTGTGGCTTTATAGAATGAATTGGGTAGAGTACCTTCTGTTTCTATTTTGTGAAATAGTTTGAGGAGAATTGGAATTAAATCTTTGAAAATCTGATAGAACTCTGCACTAAACTCATCCTGTTCTGGGCTTTTTTTGGTTTGGAGACTATTAATGACTGCTTCTATTCCTTTAGGGGATATGGGGCTGTTTAGATTGTTAATCTGATCTGGATTTAACTTTGGTACCCTGTATCTGTCTACAAAATTGTCCATTTCATCCAGATTTTCCAGTTTTATTGAGTATAACCTTTTGTAGTTGAATCTGAAGATGTTTTGGATTTCTTCTGGTTCTGTTGTTATGTCTTGCTTTTCACTTCTGATTTTGTTAATTAGGATAATGTCCTTGTGCCCTCTAGTTATTCTGGCTAAGGGTTATCTCTCTTGTTGATTTTGTCAAAAATAAAACAAAACAAAACAAAACAAAACAAAAAAAAAAAAACTGCTCCTGGTTTGGTTGATTCTTTGATTAGTTCTTTTTGTTTCTACTTGGTTGATTTCAGCCCTGAATTTAATTATTTCCTGCAGTCTACTCCTCTTGGGAAAATTTGTTTCCTTACATTCTAGAGCCTTTAGGTGTGCTGTCAAGCTGCTCATGTGTACTCTCTCTAGTTTCTTTTTGGCAGCACTGAGAGCTATGAGTTTTCCTCTTTGAACAGCTTTCATCATGTCCCATAAATTTGAGTATGTTGTGGCTTCATTTGTATAAAACTTTAAATGTCTTTCATTTCTTTCTTTATTTTTTCCTTGACCAAGTTATCATTGAGTAGAGTGTTGTTCAAATGCCATGTCAATATTGGCTGTCTATTATTTATGTTGTTATTGAAGATCAACCTTAGTCCTTGGTTATCTGAGATGATGCATGGGATAATTTCAATATTTTTGTATCTGTTGAGGCCTGTTTTGTGACTGATAATATGGTCAGTTTTGGAGACAGTACCATGATGTGCTGAGAAGAAGGTATATCCTTTTAGGATAGAATGTTCTGTAGATATCTGTTAAATCCATTTGTTTCATAACTTCTGTTAGTTTCATTGTTTCTTCGTTTAGTTTCAGTTTCAACTGATGAGAGTGGGATGTTAAAGACTCCCACTATTATTATGTGTGGTGCAATGTGTGCTTTGAGCTCTACTAAAGTTTGTTTTAATAAATTAGGATGCCCTTGCATTTGGAGCACAGATATTCAGAATTGAGAGTTCATCTTGGAAGATTTTACCTTTGATGATATGAAGTGCCCCTTCTTGTCTTTTTTTAATAACTTGGGTTGGAAGTCAATTTTATTCAATATTAGAATAGCTACTGCAGCTTGTTGGGGTTTTTTTGTTTGTTTGTTTGTTTGTTTGTTTTTTTGACCATTTGCTTGGAAAATTGTTTTCCAGCCTTTCACTCTGAGGTAGTGTCTGTCTCTGTCTCTGAGGTGGGTTTACTGTATGCAGTAAAATGTTGGGTCCTGTTTCTGTATCCAGTCTGTTAGTCTATGTTTTTTTATTGGTGAATTAAGTCCATTAATATTAAGAGATATTAAGGAAAAGTAATTATTACTTCCTGTTATTTTTGTTGTTATAATTGGGATTCTGTTCTTGCAGCTGTCTTCTTTTAGGTTTGTTGAAGGATTACTTTCTTGCTTTTTATCGGGTGTAGTTTTCCTCCTTATGTTGGAGTTTTCCCTTTATCATCCTTTGAAGGGCTGAATTACTGTAATGATACTGTGTGAATTTTGTTTTGTCATGGAATACATTGGTTTCTCCATCTATGGAAATTGAGAGTTTTGCTAGGTATTTTAGCCTGAGCTGGCATTTGTGTTCTCTTAGGGTTTTCTATATCTGTCCATGATCTTCTAGCTTTCATAGTCTCTGGTGAGAAGTCTGGTGTAATTCTGATAGGTATGCCTTTATATGTTATTTGACCTTTTTCCCTTACTGCTTTTAATATTCTATCCTTATGTAGTGCATTTTCATTTCTGATTATTATGTGTCCAGAGGAATTTCTTTTCTGATCCAGTCTATTTGGAGTTCTGTAGGCTTTTTCTATGTTCATGGGCATTTCTTTATTTAGGTTAGGGAAGGTTTCTTCTATAATTTTGTTCAATATATTTACTTGCCCTTTAAGTTGAAAATCTTTATTCTCATCCATACATATCTATAGGTTTGGTCTTCTCATTGTATCCTGGATTTCCTCGAAATTTTGAGTTAATATCTTTTTGCATTTTGCATTTTCTTTGATTGTTGTGTCCATGTTTTCAATGGAATCTTCTGCACCTGAGATTCTCTCTTCCATCTTTTGTATTCTGTTGCTGATGCTCGCATCTATGGTTCCTGATTTCTTTTCTAGGATTTCTATCTCCAGAGTTGTCTCCCTTTGTGATTTGTTTATTGTTTCTACTTCCAATTTTTAGATCCTGGATGCTTTTGTTCAATTCTTTCACCTGTTTCGTAGTGTTTTCCTATAACTCTCTAAGATATTTTTGTGTTTCCTCTTTAAGGGATTCTAGCTGTTTACCTGTGTTTTCCTGTATTTCTTCAGGGGAGTTATCTATTTCCTTCTTAAAGTCCTCCATCATCATTATGAGATGTGACTTTAGGTCTATATCTTGCTTTTCTGGTGTGATGATGTATCTAGGACTTGCTATGTTGGGAGAGATTGGTTCTGATGATGCCAAGCAACCTTTGTTTCTGTTGCTTCTGTTCTTATGCTTACCTCCTTCAATCTGATTATCTCAAGTGCTTGCTGCCTTCAATATATCTGATTGGAGCCTGTCTACTTATAATCCCAGTTGATTCAGGACCCCTCAGAGTCTAGCTTTATCTGTGATCCTGTGATTCCGGGCTCCTCTGAACCCGAGATTCTGGGTTTGCCAGAGTTCTTGGCAGTCAAGTTTCTTCTGAGACCCTGAGATCCTAGTGAGACAAAGCCCCTGTTATTCTGGGATCCTGGAATCCTAAGATCTTGGGTGTGTTACAGCGCCTGGAAGTGGTGTCTCCTCTGGGGACTGTGGGGCTGTCTGGTGTGTTTGAAACCAAGGTATACCAGCACTGATCAGAAGGAACTGGAGCTGCTGGTCAGGCAGGGCTCTCTTGTCCTTGCTCCTGCTGTCACAGACCTGTCACCATTGGTTTGGAACAGATGTTGTGTTCCACTCACTAGTGATCCTAAGATTGTGAGGAGAGTCCTCTGGGGACTGTGGGACTGTCTGCCGAGTTCACGCCCATGGTGACCCGGAGCTGCCACAGACCAGAAGGGACTTGAGTCCCTGGTCAGGTGGGTTTTCTGCTTCCCTGCTGCTTGCACATGCCCAGCACAATTGGGTTGGAACCAATGTTGTTTTCCTCTCACCAGTGATCCCAAGATTGTGTGACGAGTCCTCTGGCTACCTTGCGACTGTCCACCCTATCCATTAGATTCTTAGAATCATGTCAGTATCTTATTGTATGGATCCGACTTAGGAAATTAAGCAATAGGGCTGGCAAGTTGGCTCAGCGGGTAAGAGCACTGACTGCTCTTCCAAAGGTCCTGAATTCCACATCTAGCATCTTGAAGTGATTCTGTTTTCTTTTGCTCCTCCATGTCTTAATACTTGCTGAATTCAATGACTCCACAGGCTCAGAGAGTCAATTCTTGTCTTGGTGGGAAGCATAGTGGCATACAAGCAGACACAATGCTGGAGAAGGAACTGAAAGTTCTACATCTGTATCTGTAGGCTACAGGAAGAGAGACACTGGGCCTGGCTTGAACATTTGAAACCTCAAAGCCCACCTCCAATTACATACGTCTACTGGCAAGGGTACTCCTATTCCAACAAGGCCACACCTCCCAATAGTTCCACTCCTTATGAGTCTATGTGGGCCATTTTCATTCAAACCACCTCAGTGATCTTGAAAGTCTTTTAGATATTATCTCCTGACTATTCATAGCTACTCTAAACCCTGGAGAGACTTTGTAGATAAATAAAAACATGAACAAATATAAGACAAATTTTGGTAATGCAAAAATGTGATAAAAAAGGAATTCTGGGGATGCTTAGGGTGATAATGGTCCAGAAAAAGATAGCAGTTATGGGGAAAGTAGACAGAGATCAACACACAACACTGAACCGATGATTGGAGGAATGGTATAACAGAAGTTACTAAGATGTCCCCATAGGACTGGGGAATACTTGCCAAACATGTGAGGCCCTGGATTTGATCTCTAACACTTGTAGAAGACATTTTCCAGTACTCTACCAAACCCCAGAAAATACTATAATTTTTAAAGTTGCCCAAGTTAGAAATTTAGAATTGGTATCAATTCTTGCCTGTACTTCATCCTGTACATGGTTTTCCAAATTATTTTATCATCTTTGTTCCCACAAAACTTTAGAACTGTTGGTCATGTCAACTTTTTAAATGATTTTTCCTATGAAGCAAAATTAGAGTTTATTAAGGAAAGGTGGAGATTTTTGTTCATTTTATTTTTTTTTCTGTTTTTTTATAGACAGGGTCCTATGTAGCAAGATTGGCCTCAAACTCACTATGGAGCTGACAAGATGCCCTCTCAAGTTCTAGGATTATAGGCATATGTCACTACACATTGGTCATGCTGATGCTGGGGATTGAACCATGAGCTTTGTGCATGGTAGACACCTATTCTATCAATTGATCTACATCTCAAAACAATAACAAAAATGTCTTAGTTTTATTTATTTGTGTAGTGTGTGTATAGGTAAGGGGGTGTTTGGGCTTGTGTGCCAATGCACACATAGGTAAGTGAAAAGATTACCTGTGGGAGTCACTTTCTCCTTCCAATACATGGTTCCTAGGGTTCAAACTCAGGTCATCAGCCAGAAGCAAGTGTCTTTATCTGATGAACCATCTTGCCAGCCATACTTTAAAAATGCTAATATAACCATACATTTTTAACAAATTAAGAGCATTCTATGGTTTTTTTTTTTTTAATGCTGTGACAAGAGAAACTTCTTTTCCTTGAATATACCCTGTTGATTTATATCACTATACTTGGTTATGATTTGTCTCTTTCTAGGGTCCTTTCTCCATGCTTTGAATTTATTCCATTTCAATTCTTGTTCATTATTTAAGACTAATCAAAGCTGTTCCCTTTCTCACTCAAATATTTCTTTAATTTTCTTTTTTATGGACCTCACCAAAACTTGTGTACAACTTTATATTTTATTCAAATGTTATCAGTACTAGCTTCATCTTTTCTTTCTAGATTATGACCATTTTCAAAATAGAGACCACATCTTGTTATGTCTATATTCCCTTGTCTTTCCTGGCACATATATCCCTTAATACATATTACACATCTTTGAAATAAATGTATAGTAACATAATTAAGAGTAAAAATGTACAACTTTCTATGAAGGACAAACAATTAGGAAATGAGATTTCTTTCTTCATTAAAATTACCAAAGTAGGTTTAGTAATCATTTCTGATATACTATACTAGAATTTCAATATATTCTCTTTTATCCATTGAACAGAAGAATTTGTTTTGCTTTCTTTAGCATTCAAGTATTTCATTGTCTTAAGCATGAAGGAACAGGTGGTAGAACACTGTTAGTGGATGGATTCTATGCAGCACAACAAGTACTTCAAAAAGCACCTGAGGAATTTGAACTCCTCAGCAAAGTACCATTGAAGCATGAATATATTGAAAATGTTGGACAATGTCACAATCACATGATTGGGTTTGGGCCCATCTTAAATATCTACCCATGGAATAAAGAGCTGTATTTGATCAGGTGAGTACCAAACAACTATTCTCCTATGTGATATAATTATTACATATTAAGCTCTTGACTAGTGTACTATCTCCTCGAATCATCATTTGGCTGTCTAGTAGAATATACAGTGTATCATTTTCAAAATCTAGCTCATGGTCTCCACTCACTTTAAGCTCACCTCACTATATATTTGCTATTGTTTTATTGAATGATATATTCACTGATTTGCCCAAACAAAAGACCAAAAGCTACCTTCAACTTGTTCATGTCCCTCACATTCAACAACCAATCTAATCAGGTTCACCTACTAATTTTTCTCAAAGTAGTCAGTGCTTCCTATCAGCAATGCCACTTTTTGTGTGAGACCACTATCATTTTTACATAGTACCATTGATTTCACCCTTTATCTACCTTTTATCCATTTTGTATTCTGTAGCTAGAAAAATCTTTTAAATTTGAATTTATTATATGTGTGTTTATGTGTGTAGAAAAATACATAGCCACTGCATATGTGTGAAGGTCACAGGAACACTTTTCAAGGGTTAGTTCTCTCAGCATTGGATCAAGAAATCAAATCAAAGTCAGACCAGACATGCCTTTAATGTCACCATTGAGGATGCAGAGGCAGGGGTATCTCAGAGATAGAGGACACTCTAGTCTACAGAGTGAGTTCCAGTATAGTTGGGGATGTTACACAGAGAAAGTCTGTCTTTAAAAACAACCAAACAAAACACCAACAACTTAAAAAGCCCTATATCCACTTAATATCTTCCTAAAAACCCAAGTTATTCTTATACTATATACAATTCTACATGACCAGACCCCTTCTTACTATTGTAGCTTCAACTCACACAACTCATGTTCTACACAGATTCTGCCTAAGAAAAACTGCATTGCTTTAGGTTTAAGTTGTTTTCCATGTTGAATCCAATGTTTTATATTAATTTAATTCCACTTAAGCTAATTTCTATAGTGCTTTGTTCTTCCACAAAATTTGTTGAGTATCTACAAAGACACAGGCACTGTTTTTTATTCAAGAGATATAATTGTGAAAACATTATGGATGCTATAGAATTTCCATTCTAATAAGAAGGGCTATTTTATTTTTAAAAAACAAATATATAGTATATCAAATGATAATAAGTACTAGGTGAAAATAAGGAAGAAAGCTGCAAAGGTCAAATATTGACTATCAATCAGTGATTTATGGCCTTGACCAAGTCATGTAACCTATTTACCATGAGTTTCTGAATTTCAATAATAATATCTATCATATCCATTGTTAAAAATAAGCTACCAGTCGAGCATGGTGGTGCATACCTTTAATCTCAGCACTTGGGAGGCAGAGGCAGGTGGATTTCTGAGTTCGAGGCCAGCCTGGTCTACAAAGTGAGTTCCAGGACAGCCAGGGCTACACAGAGAAACTCTGTCTCCAACCCCCTCCCCCTAAAAAAATGTTACCATCTCTGTTCTTTACCCTCGTAGGTAGAAGGAATTATGTCAATAGTAATTCACTTTTCTTGGATAAGTTCTTCCAAGAAACACTCCTTCAGTCATCTCTTGTATACCACCACATGAAATAAGATGTCCAACATTTTACTATGAACACCTTAACAAATGGAAAAATAAAAAAGCATTTAATGTGGGGAAAACCTCACCCTGCAACCTATATCACACCATTAAAATATTGCTATTCATTTTTTATCATGGAACACTCCATTTTTCTGTCTATCTGTGATGGTTAGTTTTTATGTCAACTTGACACAAACTAGAAGACATCTGAGAGGAGGTACCTTAATTAAGAAAATGTTTCCATAAGATTGGCCTATGGACAATCCTGAGGGCATTTTCTTAATTAGTGATTGATGAGGGAGGGCCCAGCCACCTTTAGGTAGTTCTATCCCTGGGGTGGTGATCTTGAAAGCAGGCTAAGCAAGCCATGAGGAACAAGCCAGTAACTGGCACTCCTCCATGGCCTCTGCTTAAGCTCCTGCCCCTAGGTTACTGCCTTGTCTGAGTTCCTGTCTTAACTTTCTTTAATGGTAAGCTATTATGTAGAAGCTGGAGCTAAATGAACCCTTGTTTTACAAGTTATTTTAGTCATGTTTCACCACAGCAAGTTGATCATATTCTTTGAAGTATTTTAAAGTATTTTATAGATACACACATATTTCCCACTAAAATTCTTGAATTTCTATATAAAAATGAGTTCAATATAGTTTTATATGTTTTTTGCTTTCAAGTGCAAAGTACATATAATGATGTTTTTAAATGTTAAATATAAAATTATTGTGACTTGAGGATGTTTGGCCCAGGGTGTAACACTATTAGGAGGTGTGGCCTTGTTGAAATAAGTGTGGTCTTGTTGGAGGAAGTGTATCACTTTGGAAGTGGGTTTTGAGACCCTTTCCTAGACACCTGGAAGTCAGTCTTCTCCTGGCTGCCTTTGGGTCAAGATGTAGAACTCTTTACTTGTTCTCCACTACCATGCCTGCCTGCATGTTATTATGCTTTCTGCTTTGCTGTAAGCCAGCCCCAATTAAATGTTGTCCTTTATAAGAATTGCCTCTGTCATGCTGTCTCTTCACAGCAATAAAACCCAAACTAAGACACTTACAGAATTTTGAGAAATGAATATATTTCTTTGGCATCAATCTATTATTAATATATGAATATCATTATCTTCAATAGAGGAAGTTCTTTTCTATTTTCCAGTTAAACACTGCATATGTACCTCCAGAAGGTATTGTACTGCATCTTTCTTTCTTTTCTCCTTCCTTTCCTCCTTCCTTTCCTCCTTCCTTCCTTCCTTCCTTCCTTCCTTCCTTTCTCTTTCTTTCTTTCTTTCTTTCTTTCTTTCCTTTTTTCTTTCTTTCTTTCTTTCTTTCTTTCTTTCTTTCTTTCTTTCTTTCTTTCAAAAAAAACCTACAAGTTGTTTCTAGTTTGCTTCCATTATGATTGAAATTTCCATTAAAATTCCCGTAAAAGTACTTTTGCGAATATATATTTTCATTCCTATGAAATACCTAGGGATGTGTATTAATTACTTTTCTCATTGCTATGACAAAATGCCTAACAAGAGCAATTCAGGAAAGGAAAGGTTTACTCTGGCTCAAAG
The DNA here is from genome assembly GCA_921997135.2 of Mus spretus. NCBI lineage: Eukaryota > Metazoa > Chordata > Mammalia > Rodentia > Muridae > Mus > Mus spretus. The sequence continues at coordinate 4,493,903 of OW971681.1, forward strand.
TTGAAGCATTATATACTTTGTAGCAGGTTACAACAGTCAAGAATCAGAGATATATGAATGCTGGTGCTCAGATCACTTTCTCCTTTGTATTCAGTCCAGGACTCTGACCCATAGAATGGTGGCACTCACATTCAAAGAGGGGCCTTCTTATTTAGTTGCACCTTTCTGGAAATGCCCTCAGAGACTTGACCAGAAGTTTTTGTCTCTTAGGTGATTCTAGATTATATCAAGTGGTGATAATTAGTGTTAATTATTACATAAGAGAACTAATATGTTACAGAGTCCAGGAATATTTAATTTCAGTAAATACCATGTTTTACCAAACTAGCTATGCCATTTTTAAACCTTCATAAAGAATGGATGAAAGTTGCATCTGCTCCAAGTTCTTGCCAGTACTTGGTACTGTCACTTGTATTAATTTTAGCTACTGTCATAGATACTTTTGTAGGATGGCCTTATGAGCAAGTGTTCACAGGAATTGGATAATTCTTTCTCCATGATGCTATCAATAACAAGTAAAATAGTAAGAGAAATCAAATTACCTAAAATTTACTCTTTCCAATTTTTAATTGCCTTATGTGTAAAAGGAGGCTAATAACAGTTTTCCTTCTCAGATGGTAAAAGAAGCCAATGAAATAGTATTTATACAGCTACAAAATATATAGAACCAGAAGTCTCTAGAAATAACATTGGATATCAACACCCTATTGAAGACTGCTTTCTCACTGTCCTTATATGAACATGGCTCCTAAAAGCTTGAGAGAAAGCACAATTCATTATGCTCATTCATTTGATTCTCTGATAGTAGCCCTGTGAAGTCTACTAAGCTGGTGTTTGTCTCACATATGAGAAAAAAAATATTGGTTTTGATCATGCTATATGCCAAACTCAACAAGTGTCATCTGATATCTTGAAGAGAAAAAAAAATTGTTTCTTTTTAAAAGGAAGACTATTAGCAATATCTACTAAAATCTGACAATACACATACATTACAATCCAAAAATTCTATAATTAAGTTTATACCAAGCAAAATGAATTCATACATTTACCAAGATATATAAAAGAATGTTCATGGAAGCACTACTTATAAAATAGTTCCTAAGTGAAAACTACTCAAATGTTCAGTAACAGTAGAATGAATAAATTAAGGAATGATCATACAATTAAGTTCCATACAGCATCAGTAATGTATAACTACTACTAAATGATGAATTTCATAACTGCAATATTAAATGAAAGATGCCAGACACAAAAAGAAGATACCATATGATCCCATGTGTATAAAACATTTTATAAACAATTTTTAGTGACAGAAATCAGGATGATAATTACCCTTGTGTAGGAGGATAAATGTGACTGGAAAGAGGCTTGAGAAAAATGTTACAGTGTTCTAGCAATAATTGGTATATCTCAGTAGTGACATGAATGTCACTGCAACATGAAAATTAATCAAGATTTATTTATGTACTTTCCTACATATGTTATACTTCAGCAAAAAGTTAACTTCCTTTTTCCAAAATAGAAATACATTATGGTTTTTTTGTTTTTGTTTGTTTGGTTTTTTTTTGTTTTTTGTTTTTTTTGGTTTTTGGTTTTTTTTTTTTTTTTTGACAAGGTACAACTATATAGCCTTGTCTGGCCTCAAACTGAAAGAGTTCCACTTGCTTCTGTCTTCTTAGTGCTATGATTAGAAGTGTACATACCACACCTGGACAGAAAAATATTATCCTAGTAAAAATTTTTCAGTGGTCCCCATAGTAAGCAGATCAAGACCAAGGTGTTGCCATGCCCTCCATGACTATGTGTGTGTGTGTGTGTGTGTGTGTGTATAAAAATCTTTCTCCTGGCTACTTCCTCTATTTCATTTCTTGAATCATAATTACCCTTGATGGCTCAAAACAAGCCACATGTCCTGCTTGATAGTCTGTAAATATAATAAAATGCTTTCTATCCCAATGCTTTATATTTGCTATTCTCTCTGGTTAGACTATACTTCCTTCAGTTTTTCATATACTTAATTTCTATTCATTCAGGCACCAGCTCCAGTGTCAATTCTCAAAAAATTCCTTCAGCATTCAAAAACAATAATTAGTTACCCTGAAACACATGTCACTGTATTTTCACACAGTATCTGTAACTCACTGAAATTATCTTATTTATGTATCTATTGCATTTATATTTTTGTATCCTCAATAATATATAAACTAAAAAACAAAGCTCAGACCATGGCACATCACATATATATTTTCTAATAAATTCCTTGGCATAGTAAGTGCTCATGTAAGTGCTAGTATTGCATAACTAACAGACTGAATGAAGACCTCTGAGTAAAACTGTCTATTAGGTTATATCTAGTATTTTTCCCCACAAAGGAAAATATTTGTGGAATTATTTCATTCTTTATATTTTAAAGATAGCTTTGTTTATACAACTTACATTATCCTCCTTAGTTTAATGTAATATTTTCAAATCCTCCCCTGATGTTTTCACTACACTCTAATCAATAAGTACGTATTCCAGGAAACACACTTCAGACAAAAAAACATATCCTAAGAACAAAACAAAAGAAAACAAAACAAAACCAACCATATCCTGAGATGGGAGAAATCAGCTGGAACTTAACTTTGACTCCCTGTCCTCAAAAGACTCCAAAGAAAAACAAAATGTGACCAGCAGATAGTGGAATTTCTTTTCTCTGGTGCTGCATTCATAAGAGTAATTTGATTCATTGTCATTTCAAGTTTCAAACAGTAAACACAGAGAAAGCATTATCTTAAACAGTTCAATAAGCAGTCAGTATCTATCATGTATCTGAGATCTTTATTTCTCATGGTTCCATATAAGGTACAACAACTATGACAGGGCTGTCATCAACACTGTGCCTTATGATGTTGTCCATCGTTGGTATACAGCACACCGAACCCTAACAACTGAATTGAGAAGGCCTGAGAATGAGCTTTGGGTCAAATTGAAGCCTGGAAAGGTAGGTGCAAAACTCTACAAAGATACATCAAGTAAGCTTGCCATACAAAATTGGTAAAGATTGAAACTTGTTTAATATGTGTCACCATGTTACAAAGGGAAAAGAGTTTTCTTATTGTTTAGTCCTGCCAGTCATTCACTGATGATTGGAAGCAGGCACCACTTTATCTCCAGACACACTTATTTTAATGATGAAGGGATTTAAGTAGGGTCCTTCCAGTTTAAAAACCCTTTCCATTTTTAAATCTTGATATTTCCTCTAACTACAGAATAGCTTCAACTATTTAAGAAAGTATAAACTGAGGATTATAGATAAAGAAACCAATTTTGTGATTTACTTTGAAAAAAGATAGTTGCTTAAAAAAATGTGAATTCCTTGGGTATACAAGTAAAAACTATTTCCTTTTTAATTGCTATTTAGCCTTCTACGAGGTTAGATATATCTTATTTTTCCCTTTACTCTAGTTATCTTCAAAAGAAAAATATTTTATCAGATGTAACTCATAGAACAGTCCAAAGATTTATTTTTCAGTGATCTCTTCTGATTTAGATTCCCTAATATTTCCCCTTGTTCTGATTGTTTACTCTCTTTTTCATTCATTCACAGGTACTATTTATAGACAACTGGCGAGTACTTCATGGCAGGGAATCATTCACTGGCTACCGTCAACTCTGTGGCTGCTATTTAACTAGAGATGATGTATTGAATACTGCTCGTCTCCTGGGTCTTCATGCATAAAATCGAAAGTGCTAGGATTATGAATACACTTGGCATCCTCCTACCAGAATTTTATATCAACAGAATAATATTGTGTTAAAATTTGGTTAATGTTGTCTATTTTCCCATTCTACAAAACAAAGTTTTTCCTTACTTTTCTAGGAGAAGCCTGTTAAAGAAAGAGGGCTTCTGAGTAGTCTAATATCAGCCATCTAGTAGGTTAGCTTTCTCCCCAAGTTATAACATAAGTCTAATCTTTTCCTAATCTTTTGTATATAATTATAATTACTGTACTTAAGAAATATAATCTCAGCCCGGCAGTGGTGGTGCACGCCTTTAATCCTAGCACTTGGGAGGCAGAAGTAGGCAGATTTCTGAATTCAAGGCCAGCCTGGTCTACAAAGTGAATTCCAGGACAGCCAGGGATACACAGAGAAACCTTGTCTCAAAAAACCAAATATATATATATGTGTGTGTGTGTGTGTGTGTGTGTGTGTGTGTGTGTGTGTGTGTGTGTGTGTAATCTCCATATTAAAAGGAAAACAATGGTATTACATAATTTGTCTTCAGCTTATCAGAATACAAGACATTCTAGAAATGACAAAATACTGATCTGATAAAGCAACATTTGTAAAAAGTTTTTACCTTTTATAATTCATTTGACTAAGAATATATGCTTACTTATATTTTGAATATGTTCTATAATATCTTCTAGCACCTTCCAGTTTCAGAGGTTGATGGGATATTGTTTTTCTTTTTGATGAATGAATTCCATTGTGCTACTATATATATATATATATATATATATATATATATATATATATAGAGAGAGAGAGAGAGAGAGAGAGAGAGAGAGAGATAGATAGATAGATAGATAGATAGATAGATAGATAGATAGATAGATAGATACTATGGATTAGCTACTATGGGTAATATATCAATAAACATGGACATGCAGATAATCTGTGAGGGTTAAATTTTCCTTTGTTATGTAATATACCCAGAGAGGGCATATATATAGTACGGTAGGTTTTTTTTTTTTTAACATTCTTGAAAGCTGTGTTCTGCTTCCCATAATGAATATACTGATTTACATTCCCATCAATAGTGAAATAAGCCTTGTTTTCAGTGTATATTCTCACTAACTTTTATACTTTTTGGTGTTGATTATTACAATTATAGCTGGATCAAAATGATATCTCACTATAGTATGATTTGGCTTCTTCCTGAGGACTAGTGATATTTTGTAACTTTTCAGATACCACTTGGCAACTTTGTATGTTCCTTTGAGAAATCTTGTCTTAGGGTTTCATTGTTGTGAGGAGACAACATGACCAAGGCAACTCTTATAAAGGAAAACATTTAATTAGAGCTGTCTTACAGTTCCAGAGGTTCAGTTCATTATCATTATGGCAAGAAGCATGGCAGCATCCAGGCACACATGGTGTAGGATGTGGGATTGTGAAAGGCAGCCTTTTTTCTGATTAACTAGGTTTACACCCCAGAGACCCAGAAGGTGTTCCTACAAGGAACAGAAGGCCTTTGCCATGCTCTCACACACTAGGTTCCTGACAGGAGGCCTCAGCTCTCCATAATTCTGTGGCCATCAGTCACATAGGGCAACACCCCTAACCCCTCGTATTCTGTCTGGGCTCCACACCCACAGTTACCTGGCAACAACCAGTATGCTCCTCCCCACAATTACCTAGCAACAGCGAGGTGGGCCTGTCCCACTATAAAAGGGGTTGCTTGTCCCCTCCTACCTTTCTTACTCTTGTCTCTCTCTTTTGCCCTCCCCCCCACGTGGCCATGGCTGGCCTCTACTTCTCTACTCTTTCCCTCTCTCTGCCTTTCTCTGACTCTACTACCATCTCAGCTCTCTGCCATGATAATAAATGCCTTAAAACCATGGACTGCCCCTTCTCATCTGGACCTCCTGTGGGGAACAATGGATCAGGTCTTCCTCTAAAGAGCCCTTCTGCATAAGACCTCTCTGCATTCTTAGCCATGGTCTCCACCAAGCCTAGCCAAGCTGCCTGCCCAAGCAAGCCTAGGAAGGACACTCTCATCCCAGCGAGAATCAGCTGGAGCTTTCTTCCTGCCCTTTTCCCTTTGCTCCGGGCCAAAGCCAGTTCCAAAGGCCCTTACTCCATTCTCAGCACTTCCACTACATCAAGGGTCTGCATCTGCAGTATTCAAGAGCTAGAACCTGCAGTCCCAGGCTAGCTGGATCCCAGCAGTTCTCCGGGGACTTCAGACTGTGCTTCCTCACCCCTGTAGCGGGATCCTGTGACTGTGGTGCCCAGCAGTAGTGGCAGCTGTGATGTGGGGTGCCCATAGGCAAATTTTTACATCCCGCCTTGCCCAGCAGCCCAGGCCCTGGACCATACATGGGACACCATTTTAACCCACAGTAGGAGGAGCTGAGAGTTCTATGTCGTGATCCACAGGCAGCAAGGAGGAGACTAGATGTTTCACACTGACTTTATCATGAGCATTTTAGACCTAAGAACCCTGAGTCCAGTGACAAACTTCCTCTAACTAGTCCACACCTCCTCCAATAAGGCCACACCTCCTGAGAGCAATGCTACCTATGGCCAACCATTCAAAGACATGAACCTGTGAATACCAAACCTATTTAAACCACCACGAATATCAATATAGAATTCTTGACAGGTTTTAGTCAGTTGCCTGTATATTACCTATGGAATTTTGAAGACATATTTAATACAACTTCACGTTTTCAAATATAGAGTTAACATTCTCTCTCATTCTGTAGTTTTGACTCTGCTGATACTCCTGTACATTTTGCAATGTGAGCCCCTTACCATCCTTAAAAGTTACCAAAGATGTCAAAGAGTATAGGTAAAATATACTAACTGTATTAGACACAAGAGAGCCAAAAAAGAAAAAAAAAAAAAAGAAGAAGAAGAAGAAGAGAAAAGAAAAAAGAAGAAAAGAAAAAAAAATAAGAAAGTTGAAAAGCTAAAGACAAAACACCAGTCAATTACTTGTCAGATACATGCCATTATATTATGGCATACCATCTTTGGCTTCTGTGTACTGGTGCAATAATGGGGATGAAAAACACAAATATCACCTTAGTGTTGTTACAAAAATAAATTTTAATCTCACAAACCCATTAAAAAGATGCCCAGGAATCTTACCAAGTGTATCTTTAGATAGTACTTTGACAATGACTGGGCTAGAATCTTGGTTCTTGGTTCTTCAACTATGTCAGCACATTAAAGGGCTGAGCTGAAAACCCACATCTTTGTCTTAAAATATCGGAAGATTAAAGGAGAATTTTCAGTCTACTACAGGACATCTCCAGACACTTTGTAGCTCAAGCTCAATAATAAGATAGAAATAGAATTCATACCTAATGTTCTTTCATCCTGGAAGAGTTGTCCCATTGAAGACATTTCTCAAGAAATAAAGAGTCATGACAACTCTTTTGAAAAACAATCACCATCAGTTTGGTATTTATTAGAGAAATAATTGAGTGAGTTGCACTGAAAAACATGGAAAACGGACATTGTATAACATGGTATATGAGCGGGTTACAATGAAAAACATGGAAAATGAGAAACGTGAACTATAGAACATAGTATATGAGTGAGTTGCACTGAAAATCATGGAAAGTGAGAAATGTACAGTGTAGAACATTGTATATGAGCAACTTACAATGAAAGACATGGAAAATGACAAAATCACACTGGAAAATGAGACCCAAGGCCTATATGAAGAAAGGAGAGAACCAATTATGTAAGGACTTCATCTGACCCTCAAACACATTAAATCTAAGGGACACGTGGATGCTACCACAGGACCGTGACCATGTGTTTCTGGAGCTACTCCCATGGGTGAGAGCACTTATGAACCCTTCCTAGCTGAAAGCTTATCTGCCCTACTTATTTCACTGTAAATATTTAAAAGAGATGACTCAATGATTAAGAGCACTGGCTGCTCTTGCAGAGGACCAGAATTTGATGGCAAAAGCCTGCATAGCAGGTCACCAACGTCCAATTCCAGGGACCAGATATCCTGCCCTACTTTCAGCAAACCCCAGGCACAAACATGATATAGATGCACACACAGGCAAAACACCCACAGGAAAACAAAAAACAAAACAAAAAAACCCATCCAACCCAATTGTTTAGAGAACGTGTGCCTGGAAAATGAACGCACACTAGAAAATGAGAAAATGAAAAATGGAACATGAAAAATAAGAAATGCACATTGTAGAATATGGTATATGAGCGAGTTAAAATGAAAACCATCAAAAATGAGAAACACACAGTGTAGAACAATGTATATGATTGAGTTGCACTGAAAAAGATAGAAAATGAGAAATGTACAGTGTAGAACAATGTCTATGAGCGAGTTAAAATGAAAGACATGAAAAATGAGAAAATCACACTATAGAACATGACATATGAGTGAGTTGCACTGAAAAACATTCAAAATGAGAAACTCACACTGTATAACATGGAATATGAGCGAGTTACAAAAACATGGAAAATTAGAAACGAACACTATAAAAAATGGTATATGAGTGAGATGCACTGAAAAATATGGAAATTGAGAAACGCACACTGTAGAATATCGTATATGAATGAGTTGCCCTGAAAAGCATAGAAAATGAGAAACGCACAGTGTAGAACATGGAATATAAGTGAGTTACAATGAAAAACATGGAAAATGAGAAATGCAGAATATAGAACATGGTATATGACTGAGTTACACTGAAAAACAAGAAAAATGAGAAATGAACACTGTAGAATATCGTATATGATTGAGTTGCACTGAAAAACATGGAAAACGAGAAACGCACACTGTAGAACATCATATATCAGTGAGTTGCACTGAAAAACAGGGAAAGAGAAAAACACAGTGTAGAACATAATATATAGGCGTGTTAAAGTGAAAACATAGAAAATGAGAAACGTACATTGTAGAACATGTTATATGAGCGAGTTACAATGAAAAATATGGAAAATGAGAAACACACACTGTAGAACATCGTATATGAGTGAGGTGCACTGTAAAACATAGAAAATGAGAAACACACTGTGTAGAACATTGTATATAAGTGAGTTACAATGAAAAACATGAAATATGAGAAACGCACACTATAGAACATCTTATATGAATGAGTTGCCCTGAAAAACATAGAAAATGAGAAACACACACAGTAGAATATCGTATATGAATGGGTTGCACTGAAAAACATTGAAAATGAAAAACACACACTGTAGAACATGGAATATAAGTGAATTACAATAAAAAAATGGAAAATAAGAAATGCACACTGTAAACAATGTATATGAATGATTTCCACTGAAAAACATGAAAATGAGAAACACACAGTAAAGAACATGGTATATGAGGTATTTTCACATAAAAAACATAGACAATGAAAAACGAACACTATAGAAAAGGAAATATAAGTGAGTTACAATGAAAAACATTGAAAATGAGAAACACACACTGTAGATCATCATATATTAATGAGTTGCACTGAAAAACATAGAAAATGAGAAATGCACACTGTAGAACATGGTATATGAGCGAGTCACAATAAAAAACATGCAATACGAGAAAGTCACACTGTAGAACATCATATATGAATTTGTTGTTTTGAAAAAAAGAGAAAATGAGAAACACACACTGTAGATCATGGTATATGAGCAAATTACGATGACAAACAGAAAATGAAAACTCACAATGTAGAACATGGTATATAAGTGAGTTACAATGAAAAATATGTTAAATGAGAAACGCAAACTGTAGAACATGGCATATGAGGGAGTTACAATGAAAAACATGGAAAGTGAGAAACGGACACTGTACAACATGGTAAATGAGTGAGTTGCAGTGAAAAACATGGAAAATGAGAAATGTATAGTGTAGAACATGGATATGAAAAAGTTACAATGAAAAACATTGAAAATGAAAAAAATCACACTATAGAACATGGTATATGTGCGAGTTACAATGAAAAACATATAAATGCGAAACACCCATTGTAGAACATCGTATATAAAGGAGTTACAATGGAAAACATGGAAAATGAGAAACACAGACTGTAGAACATGGTATCTGAGTGAGTTGAACTGAAAAACATAGAAAATAAGAAACACACAGTATAGAACATGGTAAACAATTTAATTATAATGAGAAACCTGGAAAATAAGAAATGCACACTGTAGAAGATGGTATATGAGTGAGTTATCCTGAAAAACATGGAAAACAAGAAATGTACAGCATAGAACATGGTATATGAGCGGGTTACAATGAAAAACATGGAAAATGAGAACTACACAGTGTAGAAAATGGTATATGAGTGAATTTTACTGAAAAAAAACATAGAAAATGAGAAACACAAACTGAACAACATGGTATAGGAGTGAGTTGCACTGAAAAACATGGAAAATGAGAAACACACACTGTAGAACATGGTATATAAGTGAGTTACAATGAAAAACATGGAAAATGAGAAATGCACGCTGTAGAAGATGGGATCTGAGTGAGTGACCAAGAAAAAAATGAAAAATGAGAAACACAAAGTTTAGTTCATGTTATATAAGTGAGTTCCAATGAAAAACATGGAAAATGAGAAACAAACACTGTAGATCATTGTATATAAATGAGTTGCACTGAAAAACATAGAAAATGAGATTTACACACTGTAGAACATGGTATATAAGTGAGTTACAATGAAAAGCATAGAAAATGAGAAATTCACAGCGTAGAACATGGTATATGAGTTGCACTTAAAAACATGGAAAATGAGAAACGCACTCTGTAGAACATGGTATATAAGTGAGTTACAATGAAAAACAGGGAAAATTGGAAATGCGCGCTGTAGAAGATGGTATTTGAGTGAGTGACCTAGAAAAATATGGAAAATGAGAAATACAAAGTTTAGTACATGTTATATAAGTGAGTTACAATAAGAAATATGGAAAATGAGAAATGCACACTGTACATCATTGTATATGAATGAGATGCACTGAAAAACATGGAAAATGAGAAACACACACTGTATAACATGGGATATGAGCGATTTACAATAAAAATGACAATTAGAAACAAACACTATAAAACATGGTATATGAGTGAGATGCACTAAAAATATGGAAATTGAAAAATGCACACTGTAGAACATCATATATGAATGAGTTGCCCTGAAAAACAAAAAAAGAGAAACGCACAGTGTAGAACATGGAATATAAGTGAGTTACAATGAAAAACATTAAATATGAGATACACACACTGTAGAACATCGTATATGACCGAGTTGCACTGAAAAAACATGAAAAATGAGAAAAGAACAGTGCATATGATTCAGTTGCATTGAAAAACATGGACAATGAGAAACACATTATAAAACATCGTATATGAGTGAGGTGCACTGTAAAACATAGAAAATGAGAAACGCACAGTGTAGAACATTATATATAATTGAGGTACAATGAAAAACATGAAATATGAGAAACGCACACTGTAGAACATTGTATATGAATGAGTTGCACTGAAAAACATAGAAAATGAGAAACACACACTTTAGATCATGATATATGAGAGAGTTATAATGAAAAACATGGAAAATGAGAAACGCTCAGTGTAGAACATCGTATATAAGTGAGTTACAATATATAACATGGAAAATGAGAAAGGCACACTGTAGAACATGGAATATGAGCAAGTTACATTGAAAAACATGGAAAATGAGAAAAGTACACTGTAGAAATTGGTATATTAGTGAGTTGCCCTGAAAAACATAGAAAATGAGAAACGCACACTGTAGAACATTGTATATGAATGGATTTCACTGAAAAACATTGAAAATGAAAAACACACACTGTAGAACATGGAATATAAGTGAGTTACAATGAAAAAAATGGAAAATGAGAAATGCACACGGTAGAACAACGTATATGAATGATTTCCACTGAAAAACATGAAAATGAGAAATGCACAGTTTAGAACATGGTATATGAGGGATTTTCACATAAAAACATAGACAATGAAAAACACAAAGTATATAAAGGGGAATATAAGTGAGTTACAAGGAAAAACATTGAAAATGAGAAATACACACTTGAACCATCATATGTGAAAGAGTTGCACTGAGAAGCTTAGAAAATGAGAAATGCACACTGTAGAACATGGTATATGAGTGATTTACAATAAAAAATATGCAATATAAAAAGGCACACTGTAGAACATCATATATGAATTTGCTGGTTTGAAAAATAGAGAAAATAAGAAACGCACATTGTAGATCATGGTATATGAGCGAATTATGATGATAAACATGGAATATGAGAAACTCACAGTATAGAACATGGTATAAAAGTGAGTTACAATGAAAAATATGTTAAATGAGAAACGCAAACTGTAGAACATTGTATATGAGAGAGTTACAATGAAAAACATGGAAAGTGAGAAACGGACACTGTACAACATGGTAAATGAGTGAGTTGCACTGAAAAACATGGAAAATGAGAAATGTATAGTGTAGAACATGGATATGAGAAAATTACAATGAAAAACATTGAAAATGAAAAAATCACACTATAGAACATGGTATATGTGCGAGTTACAATGAAAAACATGGAAAATGAGAAACGCAGACTGTAGAACATGGTATATAGGTGAGTTGAACTGAAAAACATAGAAAATAAGAAATGCACAGTGTAGAACATGGTAAATAATTTAGTTAAAATGAGAACCTGGAAAATAAATGCACACTGTAGAACATGTTATATTAGTGAGTTATCCTGAAAAACATGGAAAACAAGAAATGCACAGTATAGAACATGTTATATGAGCGGGTTACAATGAAAAGCATGGAAAATGAGAACTGCACAGTGTAGAACATGGTACATGAGCGAATTTTACTGAAAAACATAGAAAATGAGAAACACAAACTGAACAACATGGTATAGGAGTGAGTTGCACTGAAAAACACGGAAAATGAGAAACACACACTGTAGAACATGGTATATAAGTGAGTTACAATGAAAAGCATGGAAAATGAGAAATGTACACTGTAGAAGATGGTATTTGAGTGAGAAAGAAAAATATGGACAATGAGAAACACAAAGTTTAATACATGTTATGTAAGTGAGTTCCAATGAAAAACATGGAAAATGAGAAAGGCACACTGTAGAGTATTGTATATGAATGAGTTGCACTGAAAAACATAGAAAATGAGAATTGCACACTGTAGAACATGGTATATAAGTGAGTTACATTGAACAAAATGGAAAATGAGAAACGCACACTCTAGAACATCGTATATGAATGAGTTGCTCTGAAAAATCATAGAAAATGAGAAACGCTCACTGTAGAATATGGTACATAAGTGAGTTACAATGAAAAACATGGAAAGTTAGAAACGCACAGTGTAGAACATGGTATATAAGTGAGTTACAATGAAAGACATGGAAAATGAGAAACACACAGTATACAACATGGTATATGAGTGAGTTGCACTGAAAAACATGGAAAACGAGAAACACACAGTATAGAATATGGTATATAAGTGAGTTACAATGAAAAGCATGGAAAATGAGAAATGCACACTGTAGAAGATGGTATTTGAGTGAGAAAGAAAAATATGGACAATGAGAAACACAAAGTTTAATACATGTTATATAAGTGAGTTCCAATGAAAAACATGGAAAATGAGAAAGGCACACTGTAGAGTATTGTATATGAATGAGTTGCACTGAAAAACATAGAAAATGAGAATTGCACACTGTAGAACATGGTATATAAGTGAGTTACAATGAACAAAATGGAAAATGAGAAACGCACACTCTAGAACATCGTATATGAATGAGTTGCTCTGAAAAATCATAGAAAATGAGAAACGCTCACTGTAGAACATGGTACATAAGTGAGTTACAATGAAAAACATGGAAAGTTAGAAACGCACACTGTAGAACATGGTATATAAGTGAGTTACAATGAAAAACATGGAAAATGAGAAACACACAGTATACAACATGGTATATGAGTGAGTTGCACTGAAAAACATGGAAAACGAGAAACACACAGTATAGAATATGGTATATAAGTGAGTTACAATGAAAAAACATGGAAAATGAGAACCGCACAGTGTAGAACATGGTATATAAGTCAGTTACAATGAAAAACATGGAAAATGAGACACACACACTGTAGAACATCGTATGTGAAATGGTTGCACTATAAAACATTGAAAATGAGAAACTCACACTGTAGAACATGGTATATAAGAGAGTTAAATTGAAAAACATGGAAAATGATAAGTGCACACTGTAGAACAATGCATATGATTGAGTTGCACTGAAAAACATGGAAAATGAGAAACACACACTTTAGAAAATGGTATATAAGTGAGTTACAATGAAAAACATGGAAATTTACAATCGCACACTGTAGAACATCGTATATGAGATTTGCACTGAAAAACTTAGAAAATGAGAAAAACACACTGCAGAACATAGTATATGAGAGAGTTACAATGAAAAACATAGAAAATGAGGCACGCACAGTGCAGTACATGGTATATGAGTGAGTTGCACTGAAAAACATGGAAAACGAGAAATGTACAGTATAGAACATGGTATAGAATTGAGTTACAATGAAAAACATGGAAAATGAGAAACGCACACTGTACAACATCATATATGAATGTGTTGCACTGAAAAACACTGAAAATGAGAACGGCACAGTGTAGAAGATGGTATATAAGTGAGTTACAATGAAAAACATTGAAAATGAGAAACACACACTGAGAACATTGTATATGAATTTGTTACACTGAAAAACAAAGAAAATTAGAAACGCACAGTGCAGAACAAGGTATATGAGCGAGTTTTACAGAAAAATATAGAAAATGAGAAACTCACAGTGAACAATATGGTATAGGAGTGAGTTGCACCAAAAAACATGGAAAAGGAGAAACACACACTGTAGAACATGGTATATAAGTGAATTAAAATAAAAAAAAATAGAAAATTAGAAAATCACCCTGTAGAACATGGTATATGTGTGAGTTGCACTGAAAAATATAGACAATGAGAAACACACAGTGTAGAACACGGAATATAAGTGAGTTACATTGAAAACATGGAAAAAGAGAAATGTACACTGTAGAACAACATATATGAATGAGTTCCACTGAAAAACATGGAAAATGAGAAATGCACAGTGTAGATCATGATATATGAGAGACTTACAAAGAAAACCATGGAAAATGAGAAACGCTCAGTATAGAACATGGTATATAAGTGAGTTATGAATTTGTACACTGAAAAACAAAGAAAATTAGAAACATACACTGTAGAACAAGGAATATGAGTGAGTTTTACTGAAAAATATAGAAAATGAGAAACTAACACTGAACAATATGGTATAGGAGTGAGTTGCACCGAAAAACATGGAAAAGGAGAAAAACACACTGTAGAACATGGTATGTAAGTGAATTACAACTAAAAACATAGAAAATGAGAAAACCACACTGTAGAAAATGGTATATGAGTGAGTTGCAGTGAAAAACATCAAAAAATGAGAAACAGAATCTATAGAACATGGTATATGAGGGAGTTGCACTGAAAAACATAGACAATGAAAAACACACCATGTAGAACAAGGAATATAAGTGAGTTACAATGAAAAACATGGAAAATGAGAAATGCACAGTGTAGAACAATGTATATGATTGAGATCCTCTGAAAAACATGGTAAATGAGAAATGCACAGTGTAGATCATGGTATATGAGAGACTTACAAAGAAAACCATGGAAAATGAGAAACGCTCAGTATTGAACATGGTATATAAGTGAGTTACAATTTAAAAAACATGGAAAATGAGAAACGCACACTGTGGAACATCATATATGAATGGGTTTCACTGAAAACATTGAAAATGAGAAACGCACACTGTAGAAGATGGTATATAAGTGAGTTACAATGAAAAACATGGAAAATGAGAAACACACACTGTAGAACATTTTAAATGAATTTGTTACAGTGAAAAACAGAGAAAATTAGAAACGCACACTGTAGAACATGGTATATGAGCAAGTTTTACTGAAAAATATAGAAAATGAGAAACACACACTGAACAATATGGTATAGGATTGAGTTGCACCAAAAAACATGGAAAATGAGAAACACACACTGTAGAACATGGTATATAAGTGAATTAAAATAAAAAGCACACAGTATAGAACATGGTATATGAGGGAGTTGCACTGAAAAATATAGACAATGAGAAACACACAGTGTAGAACACGGAATATAAGTGAATTGTAATGAAAAACATGGAAAATGAGAAATGCACACTGTAGAACTACGTATATGATTGAGTTCCACTGAACAAAAATGGAAAATGAGAAATGAACACTGTAGATCATGGTATATGAGAGATTTACAAAGAAAAACATGGAAAATGAGAAATGCTCACTGTAGAACATGGTATATAAGCGAGTTACAATTAAAAAACATGGAAAATGAGAAAAGTACACTTGTAGAACTTAGTATATTAGTGAGTTGCCCTAAAAAACATAGAAAATGAGAAACACACACTGTAGAAAATCCTTATGAATGGGTTTCACTGAATAACATTGAAAATGAGAAACACACACTGTAAAACATGGAATATAAGTGCGTTACAATTAAAAACATGTAAAATGAGAAATGCACACAGTAAAACAACGTATATTATCGAGTTCCCCTGAAAAAACCTTAAGCTGAGAAACGAGCAGTGTAGAACACAAAATGTAAGTGAGTTACAATGAAAAACATTGAAAATGAGAAACTCACACAGTAGATCATCGTATAATAATGAGTTGCACTGAAAAACAGAAAATGAGAAAGGCACACTTTAGAACAGGGTATATGAGCGAGTTACAGTAACAAAAAATGCAATATGAGAAACGAACACCGTAGAACATCATATATGAATTCGTTGTTTTGAAAAACAGAGAAAATGAGAAATCCACATTGTAGATCATGTTATATGAGCGAGTTCCGATGAAAAAAATGGAAAATGAGAAAATCAAAGAGTAGAACATTTCATATGAGTGAGTTACACTGAGAAACATGAAAAATTAGAAATGTACCATGTAGTAAATTGTATTATGAGCGAGTTACAATGAAAAACATGGACAATGAGAAAATCACATTGTAGAACCTGTTATATTAGAAAGTTACAATGAGAAACATGGACAATGAGAAACACAGAGCATAGAACATGGTATATAAGTGAGTTAAAATTAAAAAATATGAAAAAAATGCAACCTGTAGAACATATTCTATGAGAAAGTTACTGTAGATAATTGTATATGAATGAGTTGCACTGAAAAACATAGAAAATGAGAAATGCAAACTGTAGAATATGATATATAAGTGAGTTACAATGAAAAATATGGAAAATGAGAAACGCACTCTGTAGAACATCATATATGAATGAGTTGCACTGAAAAACATTGAAAATGAGAAACTCACACTATAGAACATGGTATATAAGAGAGTTAAATTGAAAAAAATGGAAAATGAGAAACGCACAGTATAAAACATGGTATATGAGGGTGTTGCACTGAAAAACATAGACAATGAGAAACACACAGTGTAGAACACAGAATATAAATGAGTTACAATGAAAAACATGGAGAATGAAAAATACACACTGTAGAACATCGAATATGAATGAGGTGCAATGAAAAAAATAGAAAATGAGAAATGCACAGTGTAGAACACTGTATATAAATGAGTTCCAATGAAAATCATGCAATATGAGAAACGCACACTGTCGAACAACATATATGAATTTGTTGTTCTGAAAAACAGAGAAAATGTGAAACTCACGCTGTATATCAAGGTATATGAGCGAGTTGCAATGAAAAAATGGGAAATATGAATCGCACAGTGTAGAACATGTTAATAGGTGAGTTACAATGAAAAACATGGAAAATGAGAAACTCACACAGTAGACCATCATATATGAATTTCTTACACTGAAAAAACACAGAAAATTAGTAACACACATTTTAGAACATGGTCTATGAGTGAGTTTTACTGAAAAACATAGAAAATGAGAAACACACACTGAACAACATGGTATAGGAGAGAGTTGCACTGAAAAACATGGAAAATGAGAAAGGCACACTGGAAAACATGGTATATGAGCGAGTTACAGTAAAAAACATGCAATATGAGAAACCACACTCCAGAACATCGTATATAAATATGTTATTCTGAAAAACAGTCAAAATGAGAAACGCACACTGTAGATCATGGTATAAGAGCGAGTTACAATGAACAATATTGGAAAATGAGAATTGCACACTGTAGAACATTGTATATGAATGGGTTGCAGAGAAAAACATTGAAAATGAGAAACACACAGTATAGAACATGGCATATGAGGAAATTGCACTGAAAAACATAGACAATGAGAAACGCACAGTGTAGAACACAGAATATAAATGAGTTACAATGAAAAACAAGGAAAAAGAAAAATGTACACTGTAGAACATTGTATATGAATGAGCTGCACTGAAAAACATAGAAAATGAGAAACGCACAGTGTAGAACATGTATATAAGTGAGTTACAATTAAAAACATGCAATATGAGAAACGCACACTGTAGAACATCATATATAAATTTGTTGTTCTGAAAAACAGAGAAAATGTGAAACTCACACTGTATATCATGTTATATGAGGGAGTTACAATGAAAAATATGGAAAATGAAAAACGCACACTGTAGAACATCGTATATGAGTGAGCTGCACTGAAAAGCATAGAAAATGATAAATGCACAGTGTAGAACATCATATATGAATTATTTGTTCTGAAAAACAGAGAAAATGAGAAACTCATAATGTAGTTCATGGAATAAGAGCGAGTTACAATAAAAACATGCAGTATGAGAAATACACATCTATAATTCATATATGAATTTGTTATTCTGAAAAACAGTCATAATGAGAAATGCACACTGTAGATCATTGTAAATGAGTGAGCTACAATGAAAAACATGGAAAATGAGAAACGCAAGTGTAGTACATGGAATATGAGTGAGTTACAAGGAAAAACATGGAAAATAAGAAATGCACATTGTAGAACATCATATATGAAAGAGTTGCACTGAAAAATATGGAAAATGAGAAACATACTCTGTAGAACATTGTATAAAAGTGAGTTACAATGAAAATCATGGAAAATGAGAAGTGCACAGTATAGAACATGGTATATGAGGGAGTTGCACTGAAAAAATAGACAATAAGAAAGGCACAGTGTAGAACACGGAGTATAAATGGGTTAAAATGAAAAACATGGAAAATGAGAAACACGCACTGTAGAACATCATATATGAGAGTTGCACTGAAAAACATGGAAAATGAGAAAAGCACATTATACAACATAGTATATGAGGGAGTTGAACTGAAAAAAATGAGAAACGCACAGTGTAGCACATGGAATATAAGTGAGTTACAATGAAAAACATTAAAAATGGGAAAAGCACACTGTACAACATGGTAAATGAGTGAGTTAAAATGAAAAACATCGAAAATGAGAAATGCACACTGTAGAATATGGTATATGAGTGAGTTGCACTGAAAAACATGGAAAATGAAAAATGTATAGTGTATTACATGGTATATGAGCGAGTTAAAATGAAAAACATTGAAAATGAAAAAAAACTCACACTGTAGAACATGGTATATGTGCAAGTTACAACATGGAAAATGAGAAACACATACTGTAGAACATGGTATATGAGTGATTTGCACTAAAAAACATGGAAAATGAGAAACGCACATTTTAGAACATGGTATATGGAAAATGAATAACATATACTTTAGAACATGGTATTTGGAAAATTGGAAAAGTACAGTTTAGAACATGGTATATGAAACAGCTGCACTGAAAAACATAGAAAATGAAAATTGCATAGTGTAGAACATGGAATATAAGTGAGTTACAATGAAAAACATGGAAAATGAGAAACTCACACAGTAGACCATCATATATGAATTTCTTACACTGAAAAAACACAGAAAATTAGTAACACACATTTTAGAACATGGTCTATGAGTGAGTTTTACTGAAAAACATAGAAAATGAGAAACACACACTGAACAACAGGGTATAGGAGAGAGTTGCACTGAAAAACATGGAAAATGAGAAAGGCACACTGGAAAACATGGTATATGAGCGAGTTACAGTAAAAAACATGCAATATGAGAAACCACACTCCAGAACATCGTATATAAATATGTTATTCTGAAAAACAGTCAAAATGAGAAACGCACACTGTAGATCATGGTATAAGAGCGAGTTACAATGAACAATATTGGAAAATGAGAATTGCACACTGTAGAACATTGTATATGAATGGGTTGCAGAGAAAAACATTGAAAATGAGAAACACACAGTATAGAACATGGCATATGAGGAAATTGCACTGAAAAACATAGACAATGAGAAACGCACAGTGTAGAACACAGAATATAAATGAGTTACAATGAAAAACAAGGAAAAAGAAAAATGTACACTGTAGAACATTGTATATGAATGAGCTGCACTGAAAAACATAGAAAATGAGAAACGCACAGTGTAGAACATGTATATAAGTGAGTTACAATTAAAAACATGCAATATGAGAAACGCACACTGTAGAACATCATATATAAATTTGTTGTTCTGAAAAACAGAGAAAATGTGAAACTCACACTGTATATCATGTTATATGAGGGAGTTACAATGAAAAATATGGAAAATGAAAAACGCACACTGTAGAACATCGTATATGAGTGAGCTGCACTGAAAAGCATAGAAAATGATAAATGCACAGTGTAGAACATCATATATGAATTATTTGTTCTGAAAAACAGAGAAAATGAGAAACTCATAATGTAGTTCATGGAATAAGAGCGAGTTACAATAAAAACATGCAGTATGAGAAATACACATCTATAATTCATATATGAATTTGTTATTCTGAAAAACAGTCATAATGAGAAATGCACACTGTAGATCATTGTAAATGAGTGAGCTACAATGAAAAACATGGAAAATGAGAAACGCAAGTGTAGTACATGGAATATGAGTGAATTACAAGGAAAAACATGGAAAATAAGAAATGCACATTGTAGAACATCATATATGAAAGAGTTGCACTGAAAAATATGGAAAATGAGAAACATACTCTGTAGAACATTGTATAAAAGTGAGTTACAATGAAAATCATGGAAAATGAGAAGTGCACAGTATAGAACATGGTATATGAGGGAGTTGCACTGAAAAAATAGACAATAAGAAAGGCACAGTGTAGAACACGGAGTATAAATGGGTTAAAATGAAAAACATGGAAAATGAGAAACACGCACTGTAGAACATCATATATGAGAGTTGCACTGAAAAACATGGAAAATGAGAAAAGCACATTATACAACATAGTATATGAGGGAGTTGAACTGAAAAAAATGAGAAACGCACAGTGTAGCACATGGAATATAAGTGAGTTACAATGAAAAACATTAAAAATGGGAAAAGCACACTGTACAACATGGTAAATGAGTGAGTTAAAATGAAAAACATCGAAAATGAGAAATGCACACTGTAGAATATGGTATATGAGTGAGTTGCACTGAAAAACATGGAAAATGAAAAATGTATAGTGTATTACATGGTATATGAGCGAGTTAAAATGAAAAACATTGAAAATGAAAAAAAACTCACACTGTAGAACATGGTATATGTGCAAGTTACAACATGGAAAATGAGAAACACATACTGTAGAACATGGTATATGAGTGATTTGCACTAAAAAACATGGAAAATGAGAAACACACATTTTAGAACATGGTATATGGAAAATGAATAACATATACTTTAGAACATGGTATTTGGAAAATTGGAAAAGTACAGTTTAGAACATGGTATATGAAACAGCTGCACTGAAAAACATAGAAAATGAAAATTGCATAGTGTAGAACATGGAATATAAGTGAGTTACAATGAAAAACATGGAAAATGAGAAACTCACACAGTAGACCATCATATATGAATTTCTTACACTGAAAAAACACAGAAAATTAGTAACACACATTTTAGAACATGGTCTATGAGTGAGTTTTACTGAAAAACATAGAAAATGAGAAACACACACTGAACAACATGGTATAGGAGAGAGTTGCACTGAAAAACATGGAAAATGAGAAAGGCACACTGGAAAACATGGTATATGAGCGAGTTAAAGTAAAAAACATGCAATATGAGAAACCACACTCCAGAACATCGTATATAAATATGTTATTCTGAAAAACAGTCAAAATGAGAAACGCACACTGTAGATCATGGTATAAGAGCGAGTTACAATGAACAATATTGGAAAATGAGAATTGCACACTGTAGAACATTGTATATGAATGGGTTGCAGAGAAAAACATTGAAAATGAGAAACACACAGTATAGAACATGGCATATGAGGAAATTGCACTGAAAAACATAGACAATGAGAAACGCACAGTGTAGAACACAGAATATAAATGAGTTACAATGAAAAATAAGGAAAAAGAAAAATGTACACTGTAGAACATTGTATATGAATGAGCTGCACTGAAAAACATAGAAAATGAGAAACGCACAGTGTAGAACATGTATATAAGTGAGTTACAATTAAAAACATGCAATATGAGAAACGCACACTGTAGAACATCATATATAAATTTGTTGTTCTGAAAAACAGAGAAAATGTGAAACTCACACTGTATATCATGTTATATGAGGGAGTTACAATGAAAAATATGGAAAATGAAAAACGCACACTGTAGAACATCGTATATGAGTGAGCTGCACTGAAAAGCATAGAAAATGATAAATGCACAGTGTAGAACATCATATATGAATTATTTGTTCTGAAAAACAGAGAAAATGAGAAACTCATAATGTAGTTCATGGAATAAGAGCGAGTTACAATAAAAACATGCAGTATGAGAAATACACATCTATAATTCATATATGAATTTGTTATTCTGAAAAACAGTCATAATGAGAAATGCACACTGTAGATCATTGTAAATGAGTGAGCTACAATGAAAAACATGGAAAATGAGAAACGCAAGTGTAGTACATGGAATATGAGTGAGTTACAAGGAAAAACATGGAAAATAAGAAATGCACATTGTAGAACATCATATATGAAAGAGTTGCACTGAAAAATATGGAAAATGAGAAACATACTCTGTAGAACATTGTATAAAAGTGAGTTACAATGAAAATCATGGAAAATGAGAAGTGCACAGTATAGAACATGGTATATGAGGGAGTTGCACTGAAAAAATAGACAATAAGAAAGGCACAGTGTAGAACACGGAGTATAAATGGGTTAAAATGAAAAACATGGAAAATGAGAAACACGCACTGTAGAACATCATATATGAGAGTTGCACTGAAAAACATGGAAAATGAGAAAAGCACATTATACAACATAGTATATGAGGGAGTTGAACTGAAAAAAATGAGAAACGCACAGTGTAGCACATGGAATATAAGTGAGTTACAATGAAAAACATTAAAAATGGGAAAAGCACACTGTACAACATGGTAAATGAGTGAGTTAAAATGAAAAACATCGAAAATGAGAAATGCACACTGTAGAATATGGTATATGAGTGAGTTGCACTGAAAAACATGGAAAATGAAAAATGTATAGTGTATTACATGGTATATGAGCGAGTTAAAATGAAAAACATTGAAAATGAAAAAAAACTCACACTGTAGAACATGGTATATGTGCAAGTTACAACATGGAAAATGAGAAACACATACTGTAGAACATGGTATATGAGTGATTTGCACTAAAAAACATGGAAAATGAGAAACGCACATTTTAGAACATGGTATATGGAAAATGAATAACATATACTTTAGAACATGGTATTTGGAAAATTGGAAAAGTACAGTTTAGAACATGGTATATGAAACAGCTGCACTGAAAAACATAGAAAATGAAAATTGCATAGTGTAGAACATGGAATATAAGTGAGTTACAATGAAAAACATGTAAAATTTGAATTGCACACTATAGAACATTTTATATGAGTGAGTTACAATGAAAAATATGGAAAATGAGAAATGCACACTGTAGAATATGGTATATGAGTGAGTTGCACTGAAAAACATGGAAAATGAGAAACGTATAGTGTTTAACATGGTATATAAGCAAGTTACAATGAAAAACAATGAAATGAGAAAATCACACTGTAGAAGATGGTATATGTGCGATTTACAATGAAAACATGGAAAATGAGAAAAGCACACTGTAGAACATGGTAAATGAGTGAGTTGCACTGAAAAACATGGAAAATGAGAAATGTATACTGTAGAACATGGTATAAGAACGAGTTACAATGAAAAAAATTGAAAATGAGAAAATCACACTGTAGAATATGGTATATGTGCAAGTTACAATGAAAAAAATGAAAATGAGAAACGCATAGTGTAGAACAATGTATACAAGTGAGTTACAATGAAAAACATAGAAAATGAGAAACGCATAATGTAGAAAATGGTATATGACTGAGTTGCACTGAAAATTATAGAAAATGACAAACACACACTGGAGAACTTGGTATATGAGCGAGTTAAAATAAAGAACATGCAATATGAGAAACACACACTGTAGAACATCGTATATGTTTTTCTTTTTTTATCTGAAAAACAAAGAAAATTAGAAACGCATAGTGTATATCATGGTATATGGGCGAGTTACAATGAAAAATATGGAAAATGAGAAACGCACATTATAGAACATGGAATATGAGTGACTTGCACTAAAAAACATGGAAAATGAGAAATGTACAGTGTAGAAAATTGTATATAAGGTAGTTACAATGAAAAACATTGAAAATGTAGAAGATGCTATATGTTTGAGTTACATTGAAAAACATGGACCTGCGCACAAGAGCCCGATCTAGACAAAGAGATCAGTTTGGCACGATGGAGGTTTAGCACCATCTAGTGACCGCACATATATTGCGGCTTTCTACATCTCCCCCTTTTTTATATAAAATTAAAAATGCAAGCTACTCTTTAATGGATGAAGATAGAGGTTGAAACCCTAGTGTGCAGAAATAGGGGCCATGTACAGGATTAGCTCTTAGGCTCACAGGTTTTTTTCCCAGAGTAACCCTGACCTGCTCCCGTTCCGTTTTTCCTAGGGGAGGGACACTTGGACACTCAACCCTCATGCAAATAGATTTGTCTTCTAGGAGCACTCGAATCTCTGAGCAACTCCTATGCGGTGCTTAGCCCAGCAATCCATAAGAGTCAGAAACTTACTCACTCTATCCTGTGCAATGAGACTAGCCTCTAGGAGTGCAAGAGCTGAGCAGTCAAGTACTTGCGAGGTCATTTTAGCATAGATAACCAGATTTTAGGGGAGGTGCCTTGCTCTATGGCAGCAAGTGCTTGAGCAATTACCACCTTGTCACGTCTCTGCTGAGATCTGAGTTTGCACACCAGCCAGAGAATAAACACTAGTCCACAACACAGGGTTGTGCCAAACAGGCCCACTCCCACCCACTCTTTAAAATGTGAGAATGCAGAGGACATTCAGGAAGAAAGTCCTTTGATTCCATCAACCAATGATGGGTCCACGCACGTAGAATTAATCGTCATCACTGCTGCACGTAGCACCTCAAGCTTTTTGTCAAATCCTTCAGACCAGTTTCCTGTAAGAAACAAAGACAATTCTTTAGATAGATTAGCTGCATGTGTCCAATTTTCATATTGGACACTAGTAATACATAAGGCTCCTGATTTCTTATCACAGCCAAGCTGGGCCAATTGGACCAGAATTTCCAGCCTTTCCTCCACCAGATCAATGCGCTGGTTCACTATCATTATCCCACCTTTTAATTGGGCACTGAGCACTGAATGTTGATCGATCGCCTCTGCCACAGAGGAGGACAACTGCTCGACAGTTGTGCTTGACTGGACTGATGTTGCCATAGCAATTCTAGCAGCTGTAGCTGCCACCACACTGGCAGCCATTGCCACCACAACGGCTGCAGTGATACCAAAGTCTCGTTTTTGCCTGTGTAAAGTTACAGTGGAAGGGATCTCCACGTGGACAGAAACCCATCGTGGAATCTTGGCAAGCATAGCACGGCTGGCCCACTTAAGGTTCCAGCATTGTGACATCCAGCAGGTTTCATTAGTACAGGATTCAAAGGAACCGTTAGAAAGAATAAACAGGAAAGGAGTGTACACACAAACTGGAGTAGGTGAGTAGTTAGTCTGCTTTATCAGGGTCTTATTAAATCCAGTGATTTCAGTAGTAGAATTTTGATAAATGGTTCTATCAGGTAACAGAACTTGATGAAACTGAGCAAATTTTGAAATACCATTAAAAATCGCTTTTCCAGCAGCTCCTCCTTGGAGGAAAACCAAGGGATTAAGATCTGTACAGCTACCATTAATCCCACAAAGCACCCATTCATGAAAAGGATGCATTCTAAAGTCCTGTACGGAAAAATACCTTTTTTATAACAAATTTCTCCTCTGGGTCATCCATCATGTTGGGAGAAAAGGAAAAGGTTTTACTCTGATCTGCCCAAAGAGTGACAGAGGATTGACAATCAGACCAAGGCAGGATCAGCCCTTCATCTTCCAAGCTACAATGAGGAGCCATTTTTGGTTGATTGGGACGTTCTTTGTCTGAAAAGTTAGGTGGTAGAAATGTACCATTAACCTAAATTGCCTCCTGCCAGAAGGTCTGATTTGTAAAGGTTATATCTCTGTTGGAATTGTCTTGGGTCATTTTCACCAAGCCTCCTCGATACTTAATAAACATTCCCAAAGTTCGGCCGGTGAGTCTGATACAATCTCCCAATTCATTAATTTGGAAACAGAGAGAACCTCGTTCCCTTATAGAGCATTTTTCTCCCAGTGGTGCCCAGATAGGGTCAAATGGTAGGTGTGGCAGGCCTAAAGTTTTATTGGTCGTAAAAAACTTGGGAAAAACAGTTGTATTATGACGAACAGGCAAGGGCTTAGGGAAAGCAGACAGAATTGCCCATCTATATTCTCCAAATATACTAGGAACCCAAATCAACAGAGGCAACACGAGGACTAGAGGTAGTTTCCAAGGGATCCATCCGGGAGTCATTTTCATGTGTCAGAATTCTTCGTGTCAGTCATTCCTGCAGCCAGAATGGGTTGTCTTCTTCCTGTGGGAAAACACAAACAGCTCCCCTGGATCTTATTAATATAGGAACCGGGCCTTTCCAGAGACCAGTCAAAACATCTTTCCATTTTATCATCTCTTTTGGCCTGTCAGGCTCTGAACAGTGATGTTCAGCCACAGTATGGCCTTGAGCATCAAGATTTAAAAAATTAAGAGTGAAGAGTGCCTTAGAAACAGCTACTCTTGGTACTAGGGGTAGAGCCTCCTCGACTCCCCCCTTTTGTTTAATTAAGTAGGACTTGAGAGTGAGATGGGCACTTTCCACAATGCCCTGTCCTTGAGGATTATACGGAAGACCAGTCGGATGAGTCACTTCCATCTGGCGACAAAACTGTTGAAATTTTTGAGAGGTATAAGCTGGTCCATTGTCTGTCTTAAGGAGTTTGGGTTTTCCCCAAGCACTCCATGACTCGAGGCAATGTTGTATAATATGAGAGGCTTTTTCACCTCTTAAAGGTGTGGCAAACATTACACCAGAGCAGGTGTCAATAGAAACATGTAAAGACTGATTTCTCCCAAAGGAGGAAATATGCGTGACATCCATTTGCCAGACCTGTAATGGCCTGACGCCACGAGGGTTTATCCTCACATGAGGGACAGGTGAAAATTCACAGCAATTCTGACATTGAGTAACAATTTCTCTAGCTTCTTTTCTAGTTAATGCAAAGCGGCGACTTAAAGTCTCAGCTGTCACATGAAAGCGCTTATGAAATTCTTTTGCTGCTTTTGCCTGGGAAGACAGAGCAACAGCCATAACCCTAGTGGTTTGTCTGCCAAATCATTTCCCAGAGACATGGGGCCAGAGAGGCCCGAATGTGCCCTGACATGATGAGTAATATAAACAGGGAATTTTCTATTTAATAAGACAGATTGTATTTGTCGAAAAATATTGGCAACTCTGCTGGAGGGTTTTATTACCCCAGCTGTCTCGACAATGTTAACTGCATTAACTACATAGGAGGAATCTGATACGATGTTAAGCGGTCCTGGGAATGCCTTAAGAACCTCCAGTATCCCTCTCTCCTTGTACTAAGGTCAAATCTAAGTGGGTCAAGGAATTCCACATAAAACCAGAGACACTGAAATTTATAGAGGAGAAAGTGAGAAAAAGTCTCGAAGATATGGGCACAGGGAAAAAATTCCTGAATAGAACAGCAATGGTTTGTGCTGTAAGATCGAGGATTGACAAATGGGACTTCATGAAACTGCAAAGCTTCTGCAAGGCAAAAGACACCGTCAATAAAACAAAAAGACCACCAACAGATTGGGAAAGGATCTTTACCTATCTTAAATCAGATAAGGGACTAATATCCAATATATATAAAGAACTCAAGAGGGTGGACTCCAGAAAATCAAATAACCCCCTTAAAAGATGAGACTCAGAGCTGAACAAAGAATTCTCACCCGAGGAATACTGAAAGGCTAAGAAACACCTGAAAAATGTTCAACATCCTTAATAATCAGAGAAATGCAAATCAAAACAACCCTGAGATTCCATCTCACACCAGTCAGAATGGCTAAGATAAAAAATTTAGGTGATAGCAGATGCTGGCGAGGATGTGGAGAAAGAGGAACACTCCTCCATTGTTGATGGGATTGCAAGCTTGTAAAACCACTCTGGAAATCAGTCTGGCAGTTCCTCTGAAAATTGGACATAGTACTACCGGAGGATCCCGCAATACCTCTCCTGGGCATATATCCAGAAGATGTCCCAACCGGTAAGAAGGACACATGCTCCACTATGTTCATAGCAGCCTTATTTATAATAGCCAGAAGCTGGAAAGGACCCAGATGTCCCTCAACAGAGGAATGGATACAAAAAATGTGGTACATTTACACAATGGAGTACTACTCAGCTATTAAAAAGAATGAATTCACGAAATTCCTAGGCAAATGGTTGGACCTGGAGGGCATCATCCTGAGTGAGGTAACCCAATCACAAAAGAACTCAAATGAAATGTACTCACTGATAAGTGGATATTAACCCAGAACCTTAGTATAGCGAGATATAAGGTACAAGATGAAAAACATATGAAACTGAAGAAGAACGAAGACCGAAGTGTGGACACTTTGCTCATTCTTAGAATTGGAAACAATCACCCATGGAAGGAGTTACAGAGACAAAGTTTGGAGCTGAGACAAAAGGATGGTCCATCTAGAGACTGCCATATCCAGGGATCCATCCCATAATTAGCCTCCAAGCGATGACACCATTGCATACACTAGCAAGCCTTTGTTACAAGGATGGTGATATAGCTGTTCCTTGTGAGACTATGCCGGGGCCTAGCAAATACAGAAGTGGATGCTCACAATCAACTATTGGATGGATCACAGGGACCCCAATGGAGGAGCTAGAGAAAGTATCCAAGGAGCTAAAGGGATCTGCAACCCTATCGGAGGAACAACATTATGAACTAACCAGTACCCCAGAGCTCTTGACTCTAGCTGCATACGTATCAAAAGATGACCTAGTCGGCCATCACTGGAAAGAGAGGCCCATTGGTCAGGCAAATGTTATATGCCCCAGTACATGGGAATGCCAGGGCCAAAAAATGGGAATTGGTGGGTAGGGGAGTGTGTGTGGGGGGGACTTTTGGGATGGCATTGGAAATGTCATTGAAGAAAATACGTAATAAAAAAACCCAATTACTTAAAATGCATGCATTCTAGACATTTAACTATAATAATCATAAAGTTGTTTGTCATAAGATGGAAAACATAGGGACATCTTGCTTATATTCCTAAAACCACAAGTCTACATCCATCTGCCATTTATTTCTAAAAACCTTGTTGATTTTTGCCTAAATATTCTCTGATGCCACAGAAATATGAAACAGAAAGAGAAAAATGGGTTTCATCCACAGGTACCAAAGATAATATGTTTAGATTTCTTGCAAGTAATCCAATATGCCTGAAACTAAAGCTTGGAGTTATCTCACATTTGCATATACCAAGCTGTGCCTGGAACTTACAGATTTGGCCTTATGTGTTCACGTTATTCCTGTCCTTACAACATCTTTGGTTTGTATCAGAGAAAGCTTGTCCACCTGTTTGGTTTAACATTTACTGTTCTCAAAAAATGAACAGTTTGCAAGTCTGATCAATAAAAACTTAGAGTCATGTAGAGAGCAAAATGGCCCCAGCTGAGCTCCACACTGAGAAGAAAATCAGCAAGAAGCGATACAAGATCTGCATTATAAACGAGTATCTAGAGGCTTTTGTCGGTGTACAAGAAAAAGAATGATCAATAAAATTCAACATTGGAAAAGTAAAAAAAAAAAAAAAAAAAGAACCTCCAGTACCACTAAACATTCCACAACTTGAGGTGAGGTCTCATTATATTGCTTAGTTACTATCTCATTATTAACCACACAAGCTCCTATACCAGTTTTTGATCCATCAGTATACACCACAATCCCATCTGTGAGTGGGTCCTTAGCTGTTACTTGTGGAAACACTATAGCCTGATTCAGGGCAAACTGTAAAATTGGATGTTTTGGATAATGGTTGTCAATCTGCCCTGAAAAGGAGGTGACTAAAACTGCCCAATCATCAGATGTAGCTGACAAGGTCTGAACCTGTGCAGCACAGGTACAATTAGGATTTTAGGATCTTGTCCAAAATAAGTAATAGCTGCTTTTATTCCTCGAAGTGCAAGTTGTGCAACTGCATTAGGATACCAATCTATTATTTTAGCAGGAGATGCATTTGGATGAACCCATAATAAAGGTCCATTTTGCCACAAGATTGCGGTTGGCAACTGGGCTGTCTTAAAGACACACAAATCAAAATGTTTTGACTCATCAATGAGTTGTAATTGAGCCTTTTGCAAAGCCTTTTCTACTGTTTGCAAGGCCTGATTGGCAGCAGGAGTAAGGGCCCTAGGGGAGGAGATATGAGACTCTCCTTCCAAAATATCAAATAAAGGTTTTAACTCAGCAGAGGAAATCTTCAAAAATGGTCTCAGCCAATTTATATCTCCCAACAATTTTTGGAAATCATTTAAGGTGTATAAATTATCTCTGCGAATCTCTAATTTTTGAGGAACAATTTTTCAGGATAAATGAGTGACCCTAGGAAGGGTCCTATTTGAGCAACTTGCACCTTTTCAGTGGCCACCTGCAGTCCCCATTGCCCTAATGTTTTTATTAATATAGGATATTCTTCTTGTAATAACTGTAAATTTTTATGACATATCAGTATGTCATCCATATAATTTATTACAAGTATCGATGGAAAATATTTTCTAACTGATTTAAGTGCCAATTGCACATACAGTTGACACATAGTGGGGCTATTTGCCATCCCCTGAGGTAGGACCTTCCATTGGTATCTATGATCAGGTTCTTAATGATTAATGGCTGGGATGGTAAATGCAAATCTTTGCCTATCTTGAGGACATAAAGGTATAGAGAAAAAACAATCTTTAATATCTATAATTATAATTTCCCAATTTTTAGGTAAGGAGGAGAGCAATGGAAGCCCTCGCTGAACTGATCCAAACAGGCACATTTGTGCATTAATTGCTCTAAGATCATGTAATAAACGCCATTTGCCAGATTTTTCCTTAATTACAAAAATAGGTGTATTCCAGGGTGAGGTAGAGGGCTCTAAATGACCTAAGCATAGCTGTTCAGAGACCAGTTTTGTGACTGCTTCTAATTTTTCAGAGGATAGAGGCCATTGAGGAACCCATACAACTTCCTCTGTAAGCCATGGTATGGGCATGGAACCCTCAATGGCTGATCCTAGAAAAAACTCAAGCCTTGTCTTCCCTTATTACCCTCTTGAGGAATAGGTTCAAGTCTACCCTGCTCTCTTTTCCCTAATCCCTTTCCCTCTTTATAGCCCATTTTCTTCATCATTTGAACAGCTTGTGGTGAGTATTCATTAGTCAAGGTTATTCCCATTGCCTGTAAAATGTCTCTCCCCCAAAGATTAACTGGGAGTGGTAAGACATATGGAGTAAATCTTCCCGTTTGACCTTCAGGTGCCTGCCAGCTCAAGGCACGAGAGCTAACAGTTGTGCAGAACTGAAAGCCCAACCCTTGTAAAGAATGTGATGACTGAGTAACGGGCCAAGCTTTTGGCCACCAATGGGAAGAGATGATACTTTTATCTGCTCCTGTATCCAGAATTCCTTTAAATCGTTTCCCTTCTATAACTAACTCTAAGGATGGCCTGGAGTCAAGAGGCATTATTAAATAAGCAGAATCATTACCAGTAGAGCCAATCTCTCTAGCAGCTTGAAGGACACCAGGGGAGGGGGAGTAGCCATGTAGGCTTGGCAAGATTATTAGCTGAGCTATTTTATCTCCTTGTGCTATAGAAAAAACACCCTGAGGACAGGAACAAAGAACTTGAAGTTCCCCCTCATAGTCTTGATTTACAACCCCAGGGTGGACAATGAGGCCTTGTAAAGCCAGGGAGGCCTGGCCCAGTATTAGGCCAACACTTCCTGATGGCAGAGGCCCTTTGTAGTCAGTGGGAACGGGCTGCATCCCCATTGGGGGTGTCAACAAGAATCGAATTGTGGAACGGAGATCCACTCCTGCTGAGACTTCTGCAGCTCTGTGGACTGTAGTGTCTGCCTGTTGTGAGCTGGGATCCCATACGTTTTGGGGCCCTGAGACCTGGGACCCAGAAACTCTTTTTTGAATTGTCTTCACTTCTTTCTGCCTGAGGTCCAGACTGAATAAATCTGCCTCTGATGTCTTTAATTGAGCGACACTCACTGGCTCGATGATAGCCTTTTCCACACCTGGTACATAGTCCTAGCACTTTCCCTTTTATGAGGGCCTGGCAGTCCCTTCTCATATGCCCTGGTTTGCCACAGTTATAGCAGACTCTGTTATTATTATTTGTATCTGAACGCCTTTGGCCCTGCAGGATGGCAGCCACTAAACCTGCATTAGTTAAGGGGCCTCCAAGCTCACGACATACCCTTAACCAATCTTGCAATCCTTTGCTCTTTCTGGGTGTAATTGCTGCTCTGCATTCTTGAGTGGCTTGCTCATAAATCAACTGTTCCACTAAAGACATTGCCTGTTCAGAGTCTCCAAAAATTCTGCCTGCTGCCTCTGTCATTCTAGCTACAAAGTTTGAGAATGACTCCTGGGGGTTTTGTATAATTTTTGTCAAGTATCTTCCAGACTCTCCCTTTTTGGAAAGTGCTTTCCACGCCTTAATGGCAGCAGCGGAGATTTGAGTGTATGCTCCCCAATCATAATTCATCTGATTATCAGCATATTGCCCTTGTCCTGTTAACAATTCAAATGTCCAATTTCTCTGATTGCCTTCAGCAGTGGCATTGACCTTGGCCTGTGCCTGAGAAGCATCATGCCACAACGCTTTCCACTCCATATATTGTCCCATGTTAGGGAGTGCAGCCTTCACTGTTGTCTGCCAGTCTCCTGGAGTCATGGCTAAAGTTGTAAATCTTTCAACCTGGGAGATAATGAAATTGGCACTAACTCCATATTTACGAACAGACTCAGCAAGTTATTTTATCTGAATATACTCCACTGGAGCGTGTACGCGCCCTCCATCTGCAACTTCAAAGACAGGAAATGCCAGATATAATTTTTTTCTTTTCCTCCTTTGAAAGAAAAGAATCAGAATAAAATTTCTCCACATAAGGTGGAGGAGTATTGAGACTAGAAGGCCTAGAGGTGGCCTGCTCTGTGTCTCCAGTAACTTTTAATTTTTTCTCTGATTTCTTCACTCGCCTTTCATCTGAATGGTATCTTTCCTTTTTATAGTGAGCTGCCTCATTTTCTAATTCCTCTTCCTCAGAGGAACTAAGCTCATCTGATTTTAAACTATAAAGCCTCAAAGCTTCTAGTTCCTTTACTGGATAAAGGCTTCTCTTTTTCTGAACTTTCTCCTTATCTTTTTTCTCTCCCTGGGAATTTATACCCAAATTTTTCACTTCCTCAGACTCAAGGTCTTTGGAAGGGCTTTGCTTCTTGTGCACATTTTTCCTTTTTTGAACTTTTAACCTATCACACCGCTCCGTTTCTGGCATACTGTCTTGTAGTTCTTCCAATATTCCCTGTCCTGTTATTATTGCTGGACGGCACCTCTCATCCTCCAGGCACGATTTTACCAGTTTCCATAATGGCATGGTCCCTGCCTTTAATTTCCCATTCTGTTGTTCCTTAGCTAAGTCTCCCTTTAATTTCTCCCAAGAGGAAAGAGTTAATGACCCTGAACACGCGTACCAAGGTGCTATACGTTCAATTTCCCT
Organism: Mus spretus; assembly: GCA_921997135.2. Classification (NCBI taxonomy): domain Eukaryota; kingdom Metazoa; phylum Chordata; class Mammalia; order Rodentia; family Muridae; genus Mus; species Mus spretus. The sequence goes on from OW971681.1 coordinate 4,528,122, forward strand.
GATGAATGTCTCTAAGGTTCTTGTAGAGACTTTTATCTCACACTGCTTTAAGACAGACTGCAGCGCTGTGATCACAGAATGTGAAGTTCCCATACTGCTTGCTTATTTGCAGGAGAGGCTTAAATATGGGACAAGCACCGCGGCTTATCTACGTCCGTCTGACCGTGCTTAACAGCAGTCAAAAATTTCAGCACCACTTCTGGTGATGAAAGTATAACAACGTAAAAACAGAATTCTAGGCTTTTAGGCCCAGGCTTGGGAATGTGGCCTTTGTAAAGGTATGCTAATCATAAAAGAGACAGCGACATTCCTCTACCCACCCGCTTCCTGGGTTCAAAGAGTGCTCATTCAAAGAAAGTCACCCTGGCCTTTACCAGAACCTGCAATGCAAATGTGCTATTGTTAGAGGCTCTTAGAAGCTGTCTTTTGAGAGTTAACAATTACCAGGTATTCCTTGTGACTCTTGTAACTTTACACTTCCTTGTGACTCTTAACTGGTATCTTTGGTATCTTCCAACAACGCCCTCCCCACTTCCTTAAATTGTGGTTTCTTCCTTTAAATACCCCCTCACCCAGCTACTCGGGGCGCCACGGTCCTCTACCCCTGCGTGGTGTATGACCATGGGCCCGAGAGCGCTCTTGAATAAAAATCCTCTTGCAATTTGCAGCAAGACTGTTTCTCGTTGGTGATTTTGGGGTGTCGCCTCTCCTGAGTCAGAACGTGGGGGAGTCCTCACGTTGTGGGTCTTTCATTTGGTGCATTGGCCGGGAAGCACGACCACCCCTCACACCCGAGAACCGACTTGGAGGTATGGGGATCCCCTCTTGTGTGCGTGTGTGCCGGCCAGTGTCTCTGTTTTGAGTGTCTGTTTTCTGAAACGAACATTAGAACATGTGCTTGTTGTGTTGGGTTGTTTGTGTCTCGTCCTATGTTTCTAAAGCACGGCAAAGTCTGAGTTTGGATCCATCTGAGTTTATTAAATTTGTGTCTTGGTTTCAGGGTTACGAGATCGTGGGTTCGAGTCCCACCTTGTGCCTTGGTTTTAGGGTTATGAGATCGTGGGTTCGAGTCCCACCTCGTGCCTTGGTTTTCGGGTTGCGAGATCGTGGGTTCAAGTCTCACCTCGTGCCTTGGTTTTCGGGTTGCGAGATCGTGGGTTCGAGTCCCACCTCGTGCTTTGGTTTTACACCTGGCAGAGTGAGGAACAAGTGTGCTTCTCTGGTTTTGGTCTTCTAGGTAGAAGTGGACGACGGTGTTTGTAGACGATGGGGTGATGGGGTTTTCTGAAATGCGCGCGCGGTCGGTATTTGCAGCTGTCCTTTTGGGCCGTAAGGACCGGAGGACTGTGGTCGGCAGACGTGCTAGGAGGACCACAGGCTGTGGCCCTGGGGGACGCCCTGGGAGGTAAGGAGAGCCAGGGACGCCTGGCCGTCTCCGGATCGGTCAGAGGGACCGAGTTCTGTTGAAGCGGAAGCTTCCCCCTCCAACATCGTCTAATTCCTTTGCCTGCTTGTGGAGTACAAGAAAGGGTCGAGTGTGTCTGGATCTGTTGGTTTCTGTTTTGTGTGTTTTTGTGTATGTGTTTAGAGCTATGTGAAAATCTAAAAAAAAAAAAAAAAAACAAAGGTAATTCTCATAGGTGCTTTATACCCTGACTAGAGATAGTTTACACCTGAGATGTGAGAAAATGGGTTTTGAAAAAAGCAGTACTCTCCGACTATCTGGAGATAATTTGGTAAAATAAAATAAAATAAACAGTATCAATTGGTCTTTGGAGCCCTGCATCTGTAGTTAGAAATCTAGTGTGGCTGGAGAAGCCCTGCTAGGAGCTGATTACAAACGCTGCTCTTATAGGGACCAACAGCTTCTCAAGTTCTATGGTAAGGGAACAGATGGCTGTTTTTCCTACAAAAATCTCTGTGCTTGTGATTATTAGATTCATCAGGTAACAAGGTGCTCCTCTCTTGAAATTACAGCTAAAAAAAATTAAGAATTTTGTTTGGTTTAAATGAGCAAATGTATACTGCCATTTCATTTTTGTTTCTAAATAGTTTCAAAAGTATAAATGTTTTATATGTCTTGGTTATAGATTAGTGGCTCATAAGTTATTGGTTATGATTAAAAATTTGTAACATTGGTAACAAAAAGTTGACTTAAAACTGGTAACTCTGGGTTAGAGTAATTCAGAACATGTGGCATGAGCCAACCCATGGGAACAGGTCTCTAAAGATATGCCTAAATTGGGTAATATTCTGTGTAATTCTTATCCTAGAAACCCGATTTATAAAAGATAAGATTTAGGGTAGTGTCTTTTTGAGATATTGGCGGCTACACCTTATGTTTGTGTGCAGGAACGGACAGCCAAACTTTGTAACAAGTAATGTTTTTAGAGTTCAGTTTTAAAAAAATAGATTGTTTTCACTGTTAAAATTGGGTTTTGCTTCTCAAAATTATAGTTGTACTCTCATGTTACAAGAGAAATTGAAGGCTTCTCCCGAACTGAAGCCACCAGCTAAATCGGCTCCTCTAAAATCTATAAAGCCTCCTGAGTGGCCTAGTCCACAACCTTCCCCTTATCCACAGCCTCAACCCCAGCTGCCGAGGGAACCCAGGCGGACCGCTGTGAGTACATGGAGCCACAGGGAGCTGCAGAGCAGAGTCTGGGCGGACTCTGGTGGACCCGCCCAAACTTTAAACCCTTCAGTACTGGTCATTTTCCTCTGCTGGTATTTATAACTAAAAAATTAACTACCCCCTTTCTCAGGATCCCCAACGCCTCACAGGGTTGGTGGAGTTCCTTATGTTCTCTCATCAGCCTACTTAGGATGACTGTCAGCAGCGGTTGCAGATGCTCTTAACAACCGAAGAGCGAGAGAAAATTCTGTTAGAGGCTAAAAAATAGCCTGGAAGCCAACAGAAGGTCTACACAGCTACAAAATGAGATCGACATGAGATTCCCTTTGACTCGCCCCAGTTGGAACTGCAAAACGACTAAAGGTAGGGAGAGCTTAAAAATCTATCGCCAGGCTCCGGTCTCCAAGGTGCCTCAAGACGGGCCCACTAATTTGGCTAAGGTAAGAGGTAATGCAGGGGCCAATTGAACCTCCCTCAATGTTCCTTGAAAGGCTTATAAAAGCCTTCAGGCGGTTCACTCCCTTTGATCTTACCCAGAAGATCAGTGGCCATGGCCTTTCATAAGGCAGTCAGCTCCCGATATCAAAAAGAAACTTCAGAGATTAAAAGGTGTATTACAAAAAAGAGACAGTTATGCGATCTAGTAAAAGAGGCAGAGAAAGTGTGTGTAAAAAAGAGGCGGGAGGCAAAAGAAAGAGAAAACAGGAGGGATCGTAGACAAGAAAGAAATTTGCCACAGTGGTAGGAGAAAAAGAAAAGACAGGATCTAGACAGAAAACCTGGGCAACTAAAGACCGAGCCTCAGCTAAAGAGGCTCAGCTGTGTCAGACTGAAGTGACTTATTTGGGATACACCCTTCGAGGTGAAAAGCAGTGGCTAAAAAAAGCCAGAAAAAGACTGTAACTCAGATCCCCACCCCAACTACACCAAGGCAAGTAAGAGAATTCTTGGGTACTGCTGGCTTCTACAGACTCTAGATACCTGGGTTGGCGACCTTAGCTGCCCAGTTGTACCCCCTAACCAAAGAACGGGGGGTGTCTGTGTGGACCCCAGATCACCAGAAAGCCTTTAAAGAGATTAAAAAGGCCCTACTGATGGCCAGCCTATGCCTGACCTAACCAAGCCATTCACTCTTTATGTGAAAGAGAGAGCAGGGGTCGCCAGAAGAATCCTTACTCAGACTTTGGGACTTTAAAAAAGGCCAGTGGCTTCCTATCCAAGAAGTTACACCCTGTTGCCAGTGGGTGGTTTTCTTGCCTGAAAGCTATTGCTGCCATAATCTGCTTGTCAAGGATGTTGATAAGCTCACTCTGGGACAGCCAATAACTATAGTGACATCCCACATTAAAAGCATTACCAACGCTCCTGTGACACATCAGAGCTTTTTGTTGACTGAATGAGTGACCTTCGCTTCATTCCACCTGCTGTCCCCCTGTGCGAGACTGCACCTACTCATCACTGCGCTGACATTCTGACAGAAAAAATGATCTGAATTATCAGATCAGCCTTGGCCTGAGGGTACGAGCTGGTACACTGATGACAGTAGCCTCGAGGTTAAAGAAGGCGGGGACAGCCGTATGGTGGTGAACAGAAAGCAAGTGATCTAGGCCAACAGCCTTCCTGAGGGACGTCAGCCCAGAAAGCTGAACTTGTGACTTTAAGACAAGCTCTATAAATGGCAAAAGAAAAGTCTACACTGACAACAGGTATGCTTTTGCCACTGTACGGGACAATATACAAAGAGGACTGTTGACATCTGCAGAAAAAAACCTAAGATGCTGTGGCTAAAAAAAAAAAAATCAGATGGCAGATCTAACCGCCAAGCAGGTGGCTCAAGGAGCAATGATCCTGGCAGTCAAGGAGCCTAAAGATTATTATGACATCAGAGAGACCAGCTTTAGATACACTGCTGAGCACTATCAAGTTATGGACAGTATTTGACTTGGCCTGGGGGCCAAGAAATTCAAAGGTGTGGTTAGGTCCTTTGACTACTATGTTACAGGACTCTCTGACTTGGCAGAAGAAATAGTCAAAAGCTGCAAGGACTGTGCTATGACGAGGTAAAATTTCTAAAAGAAATCTTCCCAAAGTAATGGACCTGCCTTTGTTGCCCAGGTAAATCAGAGACTGGCCAAGATATTAGAGATTGGTTAAAAGTTACATTGTGCATGCAGGCCCCAAAGCTCAAGACAGGTAGAAAAAATAAATAGAACCATTAAGGGACCCTTAACAAATTGACAGCGGAGACTGGCGCTATGATTAGATAGCTCTCCTACCCTTTATGCTCTTCAGGGATAGAAACACCCCTGGACAGTTTAGACTGACCCCCCTATAAATTACTCTACAGGGGGCCCCCCTCCACTAGTAAAAATAGCCTTTGTACATGGTGCTGACATGCTGCTTTCCCAGCCTTTGTTCTCTAGGCTCAAGGTGCTCCAGTGAGTGAGACAGCAAGCGAAAAAGCAGCTCCAGAAGGCCTACTCAAGAAAAGAAGACCTGCTACATTAGACGTCTCCACACAGAAAACCTTAAGACTCCGGTGGAAAGGCCCTTATCTTGTACTCTTGACGACCCTATTTTCTACCTTTATGGGACCCCTTTTGATTTTGCTTCTGCTTTTAATTATAGGTCCATGTGTGTTAAATAGGCAAGTCACTTTTATTAGAACAAAAATTAGTGCAGTGCGGCTTTTAGTTTTAAGTCAACAGTACCATGCCCTAAAGTAAAGGATCAAGTATGTCAGAAAAAAAATAGTGTCTAGTTCTAAGATTAGAACTACTAACAAGTAGAAGGGGGGAATGAAAGTATAACAACGTAAAAACAGAATTCTAGGCTTTTAGGCCCAGGCTTGGGAATGTGGCCTTTGTAAAGGTATGCTAATCATAAAAGAGACAGCGACATTCCTCTACCCACCCGCTTCCTGGGTTCAAAGAGTGCTCATTCAAAGAAAGTCACCCTGGCCTTTACCAGAACCTGCAATGCAAATGTGCTATTGTTAGAGGCTCTTAGAAGCTGTCTTTTGAGAGTTAACAATTACCAGGTATTCCTTGTGACTCTTGTAACTTTACACTTCCTTGTGACTCTTAACTGGTATCTTTGGTATCTTCCAACAACGCCCTCCCCACTTCCTTAAATTGTGGTTTCTTCCTTTAAATACCCCCTCACCCAGCTACTCGGGGCGCCACGGTCCTCTACCCCTGCGTGGTGTATGACCATGGGCCCGAGAGCGCTCTTGAATAAAAATCCTCTTGCAATTTGCAGCAAGACTGTTTCTCGTTGGTGATTTTGGGGTGTCGCCTCTCCTGAGTCAGAACGTGGGGGAGTCCTCACGTTGTGGGTCTTTCAGTGAGTGCAGGATAAAACCAGGAGAAATAGGATTAACACAGCCAACACGAGAACAAAAGGCTTTCAGTGCCGCCTTCCAGTTAAAGGGAGGGATTACAAAGGATTAAAGTCAACGTTTCCTCCACCACGGTTCTGATATCTACTCCGATTGGTCGGAGGGTCCCCCCCCCCCCCCCCCCCCCCCCCGCGCTGTGCGTTGTTAAGGTGTTTTCCCGGGATTCTCGGCGCCAATTGTCCAGTGCTATTGTCTTTCGCCAGCAAAAAACACGCATGGACAAAAAGATCCTTCAATGGTTACTTTATTTCACAACATAATGAGGTAGACAAAGAAGGCTCAGAAACGTGTGTGGCTTAAATACCCTAAGGCGTGACATGTTTAACTAGGACTGGTAGCTTAACTCACAATTCTCATGCACCCTGGGGATAGGCTATAGCCCCCAGGGGTTGGGCTAGTGCCCTGGGAGAAGGACTGGTACCCCGGAAATGGGCTGGTGACTTTTTGGTGGGTTTTTGCTCTTTGGACCTGCACATAAGAGCCCGATCTAGACAAAGAGATTGGTTTGGCACGATGAAGGTTTAGCACCATCTAGTGACTGCACGTATATTGCGGCTTTCCACAGTATATGAGTGAGTTGCACTGAAAAAATGAAATGAGAAACGCACCTTTTAGAACATGGTATATGGAAAATGAGAATTGTAAAATTTAGAACATGGTGTATGAAAGAGTTGCACTGAAAAACATAGAAAATGAGAATTGCACAGTGTAGAACATGGAACATAAGTGAGTTACAATGGAAAACATGGAAAATGAGAAACACACACTATAGAACATTTTATATGAGTGAGTTACAATTAAATACATAAAAAAATGAGAATTGCACACTGTAGAACATGGTATATGAGTGACTTCCACTGAAAAACTTGGAAAATGAGAAATGTATTGTGTACAACATTGTATATGAATAAGTTACAAAGAAAAACATTGAAAATGAGAAAATCACACTGTAGAAAGGGTATATATGCAATTTACAATGAAAAACATGGAAAATGAAAAAACACACACTGTAGAACATGGTATATGAGTGAGTTTCACTGAAAAAGTGGAAAATCAGAAATGTACAGTGTAGAAACTTGTATATGAGCAAGTTACAATGAAAGACATGGAAAATGAAAAAACACTATAGAATAGTGTGTATGAGTGAGTTGCACTGAAAAACATGGAAAATGAGAAATGTACAGTGTAGAACATTGTATATGAGCAAGTTATAATGAAAGACATGGAAAATGAGAAAATCACATTATAGAACTCGGTATATGAGTGAGTTGCACTGAAAAAATGGAAAATGAGAAATGTATAGTCTATTACATGGTATATGAGTGAGTTACCATGAAAAACATGGAAAATGAGAAATACACAACTGTAGAACATGGTATACATGTGAGTTGCACTGAAAAAAAATGGAATATGAGAAACTCACACTTTAGAACATGGTATATGAGTAAGATGCACTGAGAAACATTGAAAATGAGAAACACACAATATAAAACATGGTATATGAGTGAGTTGCCCTGACAAACATAGAAAATGAGAAATGAACACTGTAGGACATCATATATGAATGAATTGCACTGAAAAAAATGGAAATGAGAAACGCACAGTGTAGAACATAGTATATGGGTGGGTTGCACTTAGAAACATGGAAAATGAAAAATGAATACTGTAGAACATCTTATATGAATAAATTACACTGAAAAACATTGAAAATGAGAAACACTCAGTATAGAACATGGTATATGAGGGACTTGCACTGAAAAACATGGAAAATGAGAAATATATAGTGTAGAACAAGGATATGAGCAAGTTACAATGTAAAAAATTGAAAATGAGAAAATCACACTGTAGAACAGGGTATATGTGCGAGTTACAGTGAAAAATATGCAAAATGAGAAAAACACAGCATAACATGGTATATGAGTGAGTTGCACTAAAAATCATGGAAAATGAGAAACCCACATTTTAGCACATGGTATATGGAAAATGAGAAATGTAACGTTTAGAAAATGCTATATGGAAAATGAGAAACGTACAGTTTAGAATATGGTATATGAAAGTGTTGCACTTAAAAACATAGAAAATGAGAATTTCACAGTGTATAGCATGGAATATAAGTGAGTTACAATGAAAAACATGGAAAGTGAGAAACATACACTGTAGAAAATTTTATATGAGCGAATTACAATGAAAAACATGGAAAATGAGAAACGCATAGTATAGAACATGGTATATGAGGAACTTGCACTGAAAAACATGGGAAATGAGAAATGTATAGTGTAGAACATGGATATGAGCAAGTTACAATGAAAAAAATTGAAAATGAGAAAATCACACTCTAGAACATGGTATATGTGCGAGTTACAATGTAATACATGGAAAATGAGAAATGTACAGTGTAGAACCTTGTATATGAGCGAGTTACAGTGAAAGACATAGAAAATGAAAAAAACACTATAGAACAGTGTGTATGAGTGAGTTGTACTGAAAAACATGGAAAATGAGAAAGGCATGAGGTAGAACCTCGTATATGAATGAGTTGCACTGAAAAACATGGAAAATGAGAAACACAGTGTATAGAATGTGGTATAAGAGGGAGTTGCACTGAAAAACATAGAAAATGAGAAACGCACAGTGTAGCACATGGAATATAAGTGAGTTACAATGAAAAATATTAAAAATGGTGAACACACACATTATAACATTGTATATAAGGAGTTAATATGAAAAAATTTGAAAATGAGAAAGGCACACTGTAGAATATGGTACATGAGCAAGTTACAAAGAAAAACATGGAAAATGAGAAACGCACACTGTAGAACATGGTATATGAGTGTCTTGCACTGAAAATCATGGAAAATGAGAAATGTATAGTGTAGAAAATGGTATATAAGCTAGTTACAATGAAAAACATTGAAAATGAGAAAATCACACTGTAGAAGATGGTATATGTTTGAGTTACAATGAAAAACATGGAAAATGAAAAAGGCACAGTGTATAACATGGTATTTGAGCGACTTATAATGAAAAACTTGAAAAATGAGAAACGCATACTGTAGAACAATGTATATGAGCGAGTTACAAAGAAAAACATGGAAAATGAGAAACGCACACTGTAGAACATGGCATATGAGTGACTTGCCATGAAAAAAATGGAAAAAGAAATGTATAGTGTAGAGCATTGTATATGAGTGAGTTACAATGAAAAAGATTGAAAATAAAAAAATCACACTGTAGAACATGGTATATGTGTGAGTTACAATGAAAAACATGGAAAATGAGAAACACACACTGCAGAACATGGTATATGAGTGATTTACACTAAAAAACATGGAAAATGAGAAACACACTTTTTAGCACATGGTATATGAAAAATGAGAAAGGTAAAGTTTAGAAAATGGTATATGGAAAATGAGAAACGTAAAGTTTAGAACATGGTATATGAGGGACTTGTACTGAAAAACATGGAAAATGAGAAATGTATAGTGTAAAACATGGATATGAGCAATTTACAATGGAAAATGGGGAAATCACACTGTAGAACATGGTATATGAGCGAGTTACAATGAAAAACATGGAAAAGGAGAAACGCACACTGTAGAACAAGGTATATGAACAAGTTACAATAAATAACATGTAATATGAGAAACACACACTGTAGAAGATCATAAATAAATTTGTTGTTCTGAAAAACAGAGAAAGTGAAAAACACACATTGTAGACCATGGTATATGGGTGAGTTACAATGAAAAAAAATGGAAAATGAGAAACTCACACTTTAGAACATGGTATATGAGTAAGATGCACTGAGAAACATTGAAAATGAGAAACACACACTGTAAAACATGGTATATGAGTGAGTTGCCCTGACAAACATAGAAAATGAGAAATGAACACTGTAGAACATCTTATATGAATGAATTGCACTGAAAAAATGGAAAATGAGAAACGCACAGTATAGAACATGGTATATGAGTGAGTTGCACTTAGAAACATGGAAAATGAGAAATGTATCGTGTAGAACATGGATATGAGCAAGTTACAATTTAAAAATTTGAAAATGAGAAAATCACACTGTAGAACATGGTATATGTGTGAGTTACAATGAAAAACATGGAAAATGAAAAAATAGACACTGTAGAACATGGTATATGAGTGAGTTTCACTGAAAAAGTGGAAAATCAGAAACGTACAGTGTAGAATAGAACCTTGTATATGATCGAGTTACAGTGAAAGACATGGAAAGTGAAAAAACACTATAAACACTGTGTGTGAGTGTGTTGCACTGAAAAACATAGAAAATGAGAAACGCACAGTGTAACACAGTAAATATAAGTGAGTTACAATGAAAAACATTGAAAATGGGAAACGCAAACTCTTGAACATGGTATATGAGTGAGTTACAATGAACAACATGGAAAATGAGAAACGCACACTGTAGAACATGGTATATGAGTGAGTTGCACTGAAAATCATGGAAAATGAGAAATATATAGTGTATTACATGATAAATGAGCAATTTATAATGAAACACATTGAAAGTGAAAAAAATCTCATTGTAGAACATGGTATATGTGCGAGTTACAATGAAAAAAAATGAAAAATGAGAAACACACACTGAAGAACATGGTATATGAGTGATTTGTACTAAAAATATGGAAAATGAGAAACACATATTTTAGAATATGGTATATGGAAAAGGAGTAACATATAGTATAGAACATGGTATATGGAAAATGAGATACGTTCAGTTTAGAACACGGTATATGAAGGATTTGCACTGAAAAATATAGAAAATGAGAAACACACAGTGTAGCACATGAAATATCATTGAGTTACAATGAAAAAGATTGAAAATGAGATACGCACACTATAGAAAATTTTATATGAGTGAATTACAATAAAAAACATGGAAAATGAGAAACGCACAGTGTAGAACATAGTTATAAGTGAGTTAAAATTAAAAACATGGAAAATGAGAAACGCACACTGTAGAATATGGTATGTGAGTGAGTTGCACTTAAAAACATGGAAAATGAGAAATGCACACTGTAGAACATCATATGTGAATGAGTTACACTGAAAAACATGGAAAATGAGAAATGCACAGTGTAGAATACGATATATGAATTTGTTGTTCTGAAAATCAGGGAAAATGAGAAACGCACACTGTAGAACAGGGTATAAAAATGAGTTTTAATGAAAAACACTGAAAACAAGAAACGCACAATGTATAATATGGTATATGAGTAAGTAGCATCGAAAAACATGGAAAATGAGAAGTGTACAGTGTAGAACCTTGTATATGAGCGAGTTACAATGAAAGACATAGAAAATGAGAAAATAACACTATAGAACACAGTATGTGATTGACTTGCACTGAAAAACATGGGAAATGAGAAAAGGCACACTATATAGCATGGTATATGAGCGAGGTACAATGAAAGACATGGTAAATGAGAAACGCACACTGCAGCACATGGTATATGAATGAGTTGCAGTGAAAAACTTGGAATATGAGAAATGAACACAGTAGAACATCGTATATGAATGAGTTGCACTGAAAAATATGGAATATGAGAAATGCACAGTATAGAAATGGTATATGAGTAAGTGGCAGTGAAAAAACATAGAAAATGAGAAACACACAGTGTAGAACATTAAATATTAGTTAGTTACAATGAAAAACATGGAAAATGAGATACACACATTATAGAAAATCGTGTATGTGTGAATTGCACTGAAAATCATGGAAAATGAGAAATGCACACTGTAGAACATTGTGTATGAGTGAGTTCCAATGAACAACATGGAAAATGAGAAACGCACATTATAGAACATGGTAAATAAGTGAGTTATAATGAAAAAATATTGAAAATGAGAAACACACACTGTAGAACCTCATATATGAATGAGTTGCACTGAAAAATATAGAAAATGAGAAACACACAGTATAGAATATGGTATCTGAGGGAGTTGCAGTGAAAAAGATAGAAAATGAGAAACGCACAGTATAGAATATGCTATCTGATGGAGTTGCAGTGAAAAACGTAGAAAATGAGAAATGCACACTGTAGAACATGGAATATAAGTGAATTACATTGAATAATATGGAAAATGAGAAATGCACACTGTAGTACATAGTATATGAGCGAGTTACATTGAAAATCATGGAAAATGAGAAACGCACAGTATAGAACATGGTATATGAGGGAGTTGCAGTGAAAAACATAGAAAATGAGAAATACACAGTGTAGAACATTGAATATTACTTAGTTACAATGAAAAACATGGAAAATGAGATACACACACTATAGAACATCGTGTATGAATTTCACTGAAAAACATGGAAAATGAGAAACACTCACTGTTGAACATAGTATATGAGTGAGTTACAATGAACAACATGGAAAATGAGAAACGCACAGTGTAGAACATGGTATATAAGTGAGTTACAATGAAAAACATGGAAAAATGAGAAATGCATACTGTAGAACATTGTATATGAATGAGTTGCATTGAAAACATAAAAAATCAGAAACGCACAATGTAGAACATGGTTTATGAGCAAGTTACAATAAAAAACATGCAATATGAGAAACGCTCATTGTAGAACATCGTATATGAATTTGTATTTCTGAAAAACAGAGAAAATGGGGAACGCACAGTGTAGATCATGGCATATGGGCGAGTTACACTGAAAAACATGGAAAATGAGAAATGCACAGTAGAACATCGTATTTGAATGAGTTGCACTGAAAAACATTGAAAATGAGAAACGCACTGTGTAGAACATGGTATATGAATTTGTTGTTCTGAAAAACAGGGAAAATGAGAAACACACACTGTAGAACATGGTATAAAAGTGAGTTTTAATGAAAAACACTGAAAACGTGAAATGCACAATGTAGAATAAGGTATATGAGTGAGTTGCACTGAAAAACATGGAAAATGAGAAGTGTACAGTGTAGAACATTGTATATGAGTGAGTTACAATGAAAGACATAGAAAATTAGAAAGTAACACTATAGAACACAGTGTGTGAATGACTTACACTGAAAAACATGGGAAATGAGAAAAGGCAAACTATATAGCATGGTATGTGAGTGAGGTACAATGAAAGACATGGAAAATGAGAAACGCACACTGCAGAACATGGTATATGATCGAAATACAATGAAAAAACATGGAAAATGAGAAACACACACTGTAGAACATGGTACATGAATGAATTGCAGTGAAAAACTTGGAATATGAGAAATGAACACAGTAGAACATCGTATATGAATGAGTTGCACTGAAAAATATGGAATATGAGAAGCGCACAGTATAGAACATGGTATATGAGGGAGTTGCAGTGAAAAACAGAAAATGAGAAACACACAGTGTAGAACATGGTATATAAGTGAGTTAAAATTAAAAACGTGGAAAATGAGAAACGCACACTGTAGAACGTGGTATGTGAGTGAGTTGCACTCAAAAACATGGAAAATGAGAAATGCACAGTGTAGAATATTATATATGAATTTGTTGTTCTGAAAAACAGGGAAAATGAGAAACACACACTTTAGAACATGGTTTAAAAGTGAGTTTTAATGAAAAACACTAAAAACAAGAAACACACAATGTAGAATATGGTATATGAGTGAGTTGCACTGAAAAACATGGAAAATGGGATGTGTACAGTATAGAACATTGTATATACGCGAGTTACAATAAAAGACATAGAAAATGAGAAAATCACACTATAGAACACAGTATGTGATTGAGTTGCACTGAAAAAACATTGGAAATGAGAAAGGCACACTATATAGCATGGTATATGAGCGAGGTACAATGAAAGACATGGGAAATGAGAAAAGCACACTGCAGAATATGGTATATGATCGAATTACAATGAAAAAACATGGAAAATGAGAAGCACACACTGTAGAACATGGTACATGAATGAGTTGCAGTGAAAAACTTGGAATATGAGAAATGAACACAGTAGAACATCGTATATGAATGAGTTGCACTGAAAAATATGGAATATGAGAAACACACAGTATAGAACATGGTATATGAGGGAGTTGCAGTGAAAAACATAGAAAATGAGAAATACACAGTGTAGAACATTGAATATTGCTTAGTTACAATGAAAAACATGGAAAATGAGATACACACACTATAGAAAATCGTGTATGAGTGAATTGCACGGAAAAACATGGAAAATGAGAAACACACACTGTTGAACATAGTATATGAGTGAGTTACAGTGAACAACATGGAAAATGAGAAACGCACAGTGTAGAACATGGTATATAAATGAGTTACAATGAAAAACATGGAAAATGAGAAATGCACACTGTAGAACATCGTATATGAATGAGTTGCATTGATAAACATAAAAAATCAGAAACGCACACTGTAGAACATGCTTTATGAGCAAGTTACAATAAAAAACATGCAATATGAGAAACGCTCATTGTAGAACATCGTATATGAATTTGTAGTTCTGAAAAACAGAGAAAATGGGGAAACGCATAGTGTAGGTCATGGCATATGGGCGAGTTGCACTGAAAAACATGGAAAATGAGAAATGCACAGTAGAACATCGTATTTGAATGAGTTGCACTGAAAAACATTGAAAATGAGAAACGCACAGTGTAGAACATGGTATATGAATTTGTTGTTCTGAAAAACAGGGAAAATGAGAAACACACACTGTAGAACATGGTATAAAAGTGAGTTTTAATGAAAAACACTGAAAACGTGAAATGCACAATGTAGAATAAGGTATATGAGTGAGTTGCACTGAAAAACATGGAAAATGAGAAGTGTACAGTGTAGAACATTGTATATGAGTGAGTTACAATGAAAGACATAGAAAATTAGAAAGTAACACTATAGAACACAGTGTGTGAATGACTTACACTGAAAAACATGGGAAATGAGAAAAGGCAAACTATATAGCATGGTATGTGAGTGAGGTACAATGAAAGACATGGAAAATGAGAAACGCACACTGCAGAACATGGTATATGATCGAAATACAATGAAAAAACATGGAAAATGAGAAACACACACTGTAGAACATGGTACATGAATGAATTGCAGTGAAAAACTTGGAATATGAGAAATGAACACAGTAGAACATCGTATATGAATGAGTTGCACTGAAAAATATGGAATATGAGAAGCGCACAGTATAGAACATGGTATATGAGGGAGTTGCAGTGAAAAACAGAAAATGAGAAACACACAGTGTAGAACATGGTATATAAGTGAGTTAAAATTAAAAACGTGGAAAATGAGAAACGCACACTGTAGAACGTGGTATGTGAGTGAGTTGCACTCAAAAACATGGAAAATGAGAAATGCACAGTGTAGAATATTATATATGAATTTGTTGTTCTGAAAAACAGGGAAAATGAGAAACACACACTTTAGAACATGGTTTAAAAGTGAGTTTTAATGAAAAACACTAAAAACAAGAAACACACAATGTAGAATATGGTATATGAGTGAGTTGCACTGAAAAACATGGAAAATGGGATGTGTACAGTATAGAACATTGTATATACGCGAGTTACAATAAAAGACATAGAAAATGAGAAAATCACACTATAGAACACAGTATGTGATTGAGTTGCACTGAAAAAACATTGGAAATGAGAAAGGCACACTATATAGCATGGTATATGAGCGAGGTACAATGAAAGACATGGGAAATGAGAAAAGCACACTGCAGAATATGGTATATGATCGAATTACAATGAAAAAACATGGAAAATGAGAAGCACACACTGTAGAACATGGTACATGAATGAGTTGCAGTGAAAAACTTGGAATATGAGAAATGAACACAGTAGAACATCGTATATGAATGAGTTGCACTGAAAAATATGGAATATGAGAAACACACAGTATAGAACATGGTATATGAGGGAGTTGCAGTGAAAAACATAGAAAATGAGAAATACACAGTGTAGAACATTGAATATTGCTTAGTTACAATGAAAAACATGGAAAATGAGATACACACACTATAGAAAATCGTGTATGAGTGAATTGCACGGAAAAACATGGAAAATGAGAAACACACACTGTTGAACATAGTATATGAGTGAGTTACAGTGAACAACATGGAAAATGAGAAACGCACAGTGTAGAACATGGTATATAAATGAGTTACAATGAAAAACATGGAAAATGAGAAATGCACACTGTAGAACATCGTATATGAATGAGTTGCATTGATAAACATAAAAAATCAGAAACGCACACTGTAGAACATGCTTTATGAGCAAGTTACAATAAAAAACATGCAATATGAGAAACGCTCATTGTAGAACATCGTATATGAATTTGTAGTTCTGAAAAACAGAGAAAATGGGGAAACGCATAGTGTAGGTCATGGCATATGGGCGAGTTGCACTGAAAAACATGGAAAATGAGAAATGCACAGTAGAACATCGTATTTGAATGAGTTGCACTGAAAAACATTGAAAATGAGAAACGCACAGTGTAGAACATGGTATATGAATTTGTTGTTCTGAAAAACAGGGAAAATGAGAAACACACACTGTAGAACATGGTATAAAAGTGAGTTTTAATGAAAAACACTGAAAACGTGAAATGCACAATGTAGAATAAGGTATATGAGTGAGTTGCACTGAAAAACATGGAAAATGAGAAGTGTACAGTGTAGAACATTGTATATGAGTGAGTTACAATGAAAGACATAGAAAATTAGAAAGTAACACTATAGAACACAGTGTGTGAATGACTTACACTGAAAAACATGGGAAATGAGAAAAGGCAAACTATATAGCATGGTATGTGAGTGAGGTACAATGAAAGACATGGAAAATGAGAAACGCACACTGCAGAACATGGTATATGATCGAAATACAATGAAAAAACATGGAAAATGAGAAACACACACTGTAGAACATGGTACATGAATGAATTGCAGTGAAAAACTTGGAATATGAGAAATGAACACAGTAGAACATCGTATATGAATGAGTTGCACTGAAAAATATGGAATATGAGAAGCGCACAGTATAGAACATGGTATATGAGGGAGTTGCAGTGAAAAACAGAAAATGAGAAACACACAGTGTAGAACATGGTATATAAGTGAGTTAAAATTAAAACGTGGAAAATGAGAAACGCACACTGTAGAACGTGGTATGTGAGTGAGTTGCACTCAAAAACATGGAAAATGAGAAATGCACAGTGTAGAATATTATATATGAATTTGTTGTTCTGAAAAACAGGGAAAATGAGAAACACACACTTTAGAACATGGTATAAAAGTGAGTTTTAATGAAAAACATTAAAACAAGAAACACACAATGTAGAATATGGTATATGAGTGAGTTGCACTGAAAAACATGGAAAATGGGATGTGTACAGTATAGAACATTGTATATACGCGAGTTACAATAAAAGACATAGAAATGAGAAAATCACACTATAGAACACAGTATGTGATTGAGTTGCACTGAAAAAACATTGGAAATGAGAAAGGCACACTATATAGCATGGTATATGAGCGAGGTACAATGAAAGACATGGGAAATGAGAAAAGCACACTGCAGAACATGGTATATG
The DNA here is from genome assembly GCA_921997135.2 of Mus spretus. NCBI lineage: Eukaryota > Metazoa > Chordata > Mammalia > Rodentia > Muridae > Mus > Mus spretus. Next base: position 4,545,758 of record OW971681.1, read on the forward strand.
ATCGAATTACAATGAAAAAACATGGAAAATGAGAAGCACACACTGTAGAACATGGTACATGAATGAGTTGCAGTGAAAAACTTGGAATATGAGAAATGAACACAGTAGAACATCGTATATGAATGAGTTGCACTGAAAAATATGGAATATGAGAAACACACAGTATAGAACATGGTATATGAGGGAGTTGCAGTGAAAAACATAGAAAATGAGAAATACACAGTGTAGAACATTGAATATTGCTTAGTTACAATGAAAAACATGGAAAATGAGATACACACACTATAGAAAATCGTGTATGAGTGAATTGCACGGAAAAACATGGAAAATGAGAAACACACACTGTTGAACATAGTATATGAGTGAGTTACAGTGAACAACATGGAAAATGAGAAACGCACAGTGTAGAACATGGTATATAAATGAGTTACAATGAAAAACATGGAAAATGAGAAATGCACACTGTAGAACATCGTATATGAATGAGTTGCATTGATAAACATAGAAAATCAGAAACGCACACTGTAGAACATGCTTTATGAGCAAGTTACAATAAAAAACATGCAATATGAGAAACACTCATTGTAGAACATCGTATATGAATTTGTAGTTCTGAAAAACAGAGAAAATGGGGAAACGCATAGTGTAGGTCATGGCATATGGGCGAGTTGCACTGAAAAACATGGAAAATGAGAAATGCACAGTAGAACATCGTATTTGAATGAGTTGCACTGAAAAACATTGAAAATGAGAAACACAGTATAGAACATTGAATATTAGTTAGTTAAAATGAAAAACATGGAAAATGAGATACACACACTATAGAAAATCGTGTATGAGTGAATTGCACTAAAAAACATGGAAAATGAGAAACGCACACTGTAGAACATTGTGTATGAGTGAGTTCCAATGAACAACATGGAAAATGAGAAACACACAGTGTAGAACATGGTATGTAAGTGAGTTATAATGAATTACATGGAAAATGAGAAACACACACTGTATAACCTCATATAATAATGAGTTGCACTGAAAAATATGGAAAATGAGAAACGCATAGTATAGAATATGGTATCTGAGGGAGTTGCAGTGAAAAAGATAGAAAAGGAGAAACGCACACTGTAAAACATGGAATACAAGTGAGTTACATTGAATAATATGGAAAATGAGAAATGCACACTGTAGTACATAGAATATGAGTGAGTTACACAGAAAATCATGGAAAACTGGAAACGCACAATATAGAACATGGTATATGAGGGAATGGCACTTAAAAAATAGAAAATGAGAAAAACACAGTGTAGAACATTAAATATAAGTTAGTTACAATTAAAAGCATGGAAAATGAGATACACACACTATAGAACATCGTGTATGAGTGAATTGCACTGAAAAACATGGAAAATGAGAAACACAAACTGTTGAACATAGTATATGAGTGGGTTCCAATGAACAACATGGAAAATGAGAAACGCACAGTGTAGAACATGGTATATAAGTGAGTTACAATGAAAAACATGAAAAATGAGAATTGCACACTGTAGAACATCATATATGAATGAGTTGCATTGAAAAACATAGAAAATCAGAAACGCACACTGTAGAACATGGTTTATGAGCAAGTTACAATAAAAAGCATGCAATATGAGAAACATTCATTTTAGAACATCGTATATGAATTTGTAGTTTTGAAAAACAGAGAAAATGGGGAATGCACAGTGTAGATCATGGCATATGGGCGAGTTACACTGAAAAACATGGAAAATGAGAAGTGCACAGTAGAACATGGTATTTGAATGAGTTGCACTGAACAACATTGAAAATGAGAAACACACACTGTAGAACATGGCATATGAGCGAGTTACAATAAAAAACATGAAATATGAGAAACTCACACTGTAGAACATCTTATATGAATTTGTTGTTCTGAAAAAATAGAGAAAAAGGGAAATGCACAATGTAAAATATGGTATATGAGTGAGTTGCACTGAAATTCATGGAAAATTAGAAGTGTACAGTGTAGAACATTGTATATGAGCGAGTTGCAAGGGAAGACATAGAAAATTAGAAAATAACACTATAGAACATGGTATGTGAGTGAGTTGCACTGAAAAACATGGAAAATGAGAAACACACTGTATAGCACAGTATATGAGCGAGCTACAATGAAAAACATGGATAATGAGAAACACACACTGGAGAACATGGTGTATGATCGAGTTACAAAGAAAAACATGGAAAATGAGAAACACACACTTTAGAACATGGTATGAGAATGAGTTGCACTGAAAAACATGGAAAATAAGAAATGCACACTGTAGAACATCGTATATGAATGAGTTGCGCTGAAACACATGGAAAATGAAAAATGCACACTATAGAACCTGGTATATGATGGAGTTGCACTAAAAAACAGAAAATGAGAAATGCACAGTGTAGAACATGGGATATAAGTGAGTTACAATGAAAAATATGGAAAATGAGAAATGCAAACTGTAGTAAATAGAATATGAGCAAGTTACATCGAAAAACATGGAAAATGAGAAACACACAGTATAGAACATGGTACATGAGGGAGTTGCATTGAAAAATATAGAAAATGAGAAACACAGTGTAGAACATTGAATATAAGTTAGGTGCAGTGAAAAACATGTAAAATGAGATACACACTCTGTAGAACATCGTATATGAGTGAATTGCCCTGAAAACACGGAAAATGAGAAACGCACACTGTAGAACATAGTATATGAGTGAATTACAATGAACAACATGCAAATTGAGAAACACTTAGTGTATCACATGGAATATAAGTGACTTACAATGAAAAACATCTAAAATGAGAAACGAACACTGCAGATCATAGAATATTTGAGAGTTACAATAAAAACATTGAAAATGAGAAACTTACACTGTAGAACATGGTATATGAGTGAGTTGCACTGAAAATCATGGTAAATGAGAAATGCACACTGTAGAACATCATATGTGAATGAGTTGCACTGAATAACATGGAAAATTAGAAACGCACTGTGTAAAACATGGTATATGAATTTGTTGTTCTGAAAAAAAGAGAAAATGAGAAACGAACATAGTAGAACATGGTATAAAAGTGAGTTATAATGAAAATCATTGAAAATGAGAAACTCATAATGTAGAATATGGTATATGAGAGATTTGCACTGAAAAATATAGAAAATAAGAAGTTTACAGTGTAGAACATTGTATATGAGTGAGTTACAATGAAAGACAAAGAAAATGAGAAAATCACAATATATTACACAGTATGTGATGGAGTTGAACTGAAAAGCATTGAAAACGAGAAATGCACACTGTATCGCATGGTGTATGAGCAAGTTACAATGAAAAACTTGGAAAATGAGAAACGCACACTGTAGAACATGGTATATGAGGGAGTTGCACTGAAAAACATATAAAATGAGAAACACACAGTGTAAAACATGGAATATAATTGAGCTATATTGAAAAACATGGGAAATGAGAAATGCACACTGTAGTACATAGTATATGAGCAAGTTACATTGAAAAACATGGAAAACGAGAAATGTATATTGTATAAGATGGTATATGACCGAGTTACAATGAAAAACATTGAAAATGACAAATGAACAATGTAGAACATGGTATGTTACTGAGTTGCACTGAAAAAAAACATAGAAAATTAGAAACGCACATTGTAGAACATGGTATACAAGTGAGGTACAATGAAAAACCTTGAAAATGAGAAAATCACCCTGTAGAACATGGTATATGTGTGAGTTACAATGAAAAACATGTAATATGAGTAATGCACACTGTAGAACATGGTATGTGATTGAGTTGAACCGAAAAACGTAGAAAATGAGAAATGCTCACTGTAGATCATTGTATGAGTGAGTTACACTGAAAAACATAGAAAACTAGAAACACACACTGTAGATCATGGTATATAAGTGAGTTACACTGAAAAACAGAAAATGAGAGGCATACACTGTATGACATGGTATATGAGCGAGTTGTACTGAAATAAATGGAAAATGAGAAACACACACTGAAGAACATGACATAGGAGCGAGTTACAATGAAAAACATGGAAAATAAAAAAGGCACACTGTAAAAAATGGTATATGAGTCAGTTGCACTGAAAAACATGGAAAATGAGAAATGCACACTGTAGAACATCTTATGTGAATGAGTTGCACTGAAAAACAAGGAAAATGAGAAATACACAGTGTAGAATATGCTATATGAATTTGTTGTTCTGAAAAACAGAGGAAATAAGAAAAGCACACTGTAGAACATGGAATAAAAGTAAGTTATAATGAAAAACATTGAAAATAAAAAACGCACAATGTAGAATATGGTACATGAGTCAGTTGGACTGAAAAACATGGAAAATGGGAAGTTACAGTGTAGAACATTGTATATGAGTGAGCTACAATGAAAGACATAGAAAATGAGAAAATCACAGTATAGAACACGGTATGTGAGTGAGTTGCACTGAAAAACATGGAAAATGAGAAAGGCACACTGTACAGCACGGTATATGAGTGAGGTACAGTGAAAAACATTGAAAATGAGAAACGCACACTGCAGAACGTGGTATATGATCGAATAAAAAATATGGAAAATGAGAAACACACACCTTAGAACAAGGTATGTGAATGATTTGCTCTGAAAAAACGGAATATGAGAAACGTACAGTGTAGGATATGGAATAAAAGTGAGTTACAATAAAAAATATGGAAAATTGAGAAATGCACACTCTAGTAAATACTATATGAGCGAGTTACATTGAAAAACATGGAAAACGAGAAACACACAGTATAGATCAAGGTATATGAGGGATTTGCATTGAAAAATATAGAAAATTAGAAACATACAGTATAGAACATTGAATATTATTTAGGTACAATGAAAACTGGAAAATGAGATAAACACACTGTTAGAACATCACATATGAGTGAATTGCCCTAAAAACATGGAAAATTAGAAACACACACTGTAGAACATAGTATATGAGTGAATTACAATGAACAGCATGGAAAACGAGAAACGCACAGTGAAGAACATGAAATATAAGTGAGTCACAATTAAAAACATGGAAAATGAGAAATGCACACTGTAGTACATATTATATGAGCAAGTTACGTTGAAAAACATGGAAAATGAGAAACACGCATTGTAGAACATGGTAAAGTATGAGTTGCACTGAAAAAACATGGAAAATGAGAAACGCGCATTGTAGAACATGGTAAACTAGTGAGTTGCAGTAAAAAACATGGAAAATGAGAAATGTATACCGATAACATGGTATATGAGCAAGTTAAAATGAAAAACATTGAAAATGAGAAATGAACACTGTGGAACATGGTATGTGACTGATTTGCACTGAAAAACATAGAAAATTAGAAATGCAGTGTAGAACATGGTATATAGGTGAGTTACAATGAAAAACATGTAATATGAGTAATGCACACTGTAGAACATGTTATGTGACTGAGTTGAACTGAAAAACAGAGAAAATGAGGAACGCACACTGTAGATCACGGTATATACGTGAGTTACAATGAAAAACATGGAAAATGAGAGGTGCACACTGTATAACAAGGTATTTGAGTGAGTTGCTCTGAAATACATGGAAAATGAAAAAAAACACACTGTAGAACATGACATATGAGCGAGTTACAATGAAAGACATGGAAAATAAGAAACACACACACACAGTAGAAAATGGTATATGAGTGAGTTGCACTGGAAAACATAGAAAATGAGAAATGCACAGTATAAAACATAGTATATAAGTGAGTTACAATGAAAAAAATAGAAAATGAGAAAATAAAAGTGTAGAACATGCTATATGAGTGAGTTGCTCTGAAAAACATGTAAAATGAGAAACGTGCAAAGCAGAACATGGTATATGAGCAAGTTACAATGAAAAACATCAAAAATGAGAAACTCACTCTGTAAAACATGGTATATGAGTGAGTTTCACTGAAAATCATGGTAAATGAGAAATGCACACTGTAGAACATCTTATGTGAATGAGTTGCACTGAAAAACATGGAAAATTAGAAACTTACAGTGTAAAATATGGTATATGAATTTGTTGTTCTGAAAAACAGAGAAAATGAGAAACTCACACTGTAGAACATGGAATAAAAGTGAGTTATAATAAAAAAACATTGAAAGCGAGAAACTCACAGTGTAGAATATGGTATATGAGTGAGTTGCACTGAAAAACATGGAAAATGAGAAGTGTACAGTGTAGAACATTGTATATAAGTGAGTTACAATGAAAAACATTGAAAATGAGAAAATCACACTGTAGAACATGGTATATGAATGAGTTGCACTGAAAATCATGGTAAATGAGAAATGCAACTGTAGAACATCTTATGTGAATGAATTGCACTGGAAAACATGGAAAATTAGAAACGCACAGTGTAAAATATGGTATATGAATTTGTTCTGAAAAACAGAGAAAATGAGAAACGAACACTTGTAGAACATGGAATAAAAGTGAGTTACAATGAAAAACATATAAAATGAGAAGTGCACACAGTAGAACATGGTATATGACAGAGTTGCACTGAAAAACGTGGAAAATGAGAAATTTATAGTGTAGAACATGGTATATGAGCGAGTTACAATGAAAAACATTGAATATGGGAAATTCACACTGTAGAACATGGTATATTTGTGAGTTACAATGAATAACATGGAAAATGAGAAACACACTGTGTAGTTCATGGTATATAAGTGACTTACAACAAAAAACATGGAAAATGAGAAACGCACACTGTAGATCATGGTATATAAGTGAGTTACAATGAAAAACATGGAAAATGAGAGGCGCATACTGTAGAACATAGTATATGAGTGAGTTACAATGAACAACGTGGAAAATGAGAAACGCACAGTGTAGAACATGGTATATAAGTGAGTTACAATGAAAAACATGAAAAATAAGAAATACACAATAGAACATCGTATATGAATGTGTTGCATTGAAAAACATAGAAAATGAGAAACGCACACTGAAAAACATGGTATATGAGCAAGGTACAATAAAAAACATGAAATATGAGAAACACACACTGTAGAACATCGTATATGAATTCGTAGTTCTGAAAAACAGAGAAAATAAGGAACGCACAGTACAGATCATCGCATATGGGCGAGTTGCACTGAAAAACCTGGAAAATGAGAAATGCACACTGTAGAATATCATATGTGAATGAGTTGCACTGAAAAACAAGGAAAATGAGAAACGCACACTGTAGAACATGGTATATGATTTTGTTGTTCTGAAAAACAGAGAAAATGAGAAACGCACACTGTAGAACATGGTATAAAAGTGAGTTAAAATGAAAAACATTGAAAATGAGAAACATACAATTTAGGATATCGTATATGAGTTACACTGAAACACATGGTAAATGAGAAACGCACACTATAGCATGGTGTATGATCGAGTTACAAAGAAAAACATGGAAAATGAGAAACGCAAACTGTAGAACAAGGTATATGCGTAAGTTGCACTGAAAAACATGGAAAATAAGAAGTGCGCATTTTAGAATATGGTATATGTGTTTGTTGAACTGTAATACATGGAAAATGAGAAACGCACACTGTAGAAAATGGCATATGAGCGATTTACACTGAGAATAAAAATTTGACCTTAGTACAAGGAGATTGGAATGGATCAATTCGCATTCTTCTACATGATAACTGCCTGTTGTGCCAGCACCATTTGCTGAAAATGCTGTCTTTTTTCCACTGGATGGTTTTAGCTCCCTTGTCAAGTGACCATAGGTGTCTGGGTTCATCTCTGGGTCTTCAATTCTGTTCCATTGGTCTACTTGTCTGTCACTATACCAGTACTATGCAGTTTTTATCACAATTGCTCTGTAGTACAGCTTTAGGTCAGGCATAGTGATTCCACCAGAGATTCTTTTATCATTGAGAAGAGTATTTGCTAACCTAGGTTTTTTGTTATTCCAGATGAATCAGCTGATTGGCTTTTCTAATTCGTAGAAGAATTGAGTTGTAATTTTGATGGGGATTGCATTGAATCTGTAGATTGCTTTTGGCAAGATAGCCATTTTTACTATATTGATCCTGCCAATCCATGAGCATGGGAGATCTTTCCATCTTCTGAGATCTTCTTTAATTTCTTTCTTCAAAGACTTAAAGTTCTTATCATACAGATCTTTTACTTCCTTAGTTAGACTCACACCAAGGTATTTTACACTATTTGTGACTATAGAGAAGGGTGTTGTTTCCCTAATTTCTATCTCAGCCTGTTTATCCTTTGTGTACAGAAAGGCTATTGACGTGTTTGAGTTATTTTTATATCCAGCTACTTCAATGAAGCTGTCTATCAGGCTTAGGAGTTCTCTGGTGGAATTTTTAGGGTCACTTATATATACTATCATATCATCTGCAAAAAGTGATATTTGCCTTCTTCCTTTCCAATTTGTATCCCCTTGATCTCCTTTTGTTGTTCAATTGTTCTGGCTAGGACTTCAAGTACAATGTTGAATAGTTAGGGAGAGAGTGGACAGCCTTATCTAGTCCCTGAATTTAGTGGGATTGCTTCCAGCTTCTCACCATTTACTTTCATGTTGGCTACTGGTTTGCTGTATATTGCTTTTATCATGGTTAGGTATGATCAAATCTAAGTGGATTAAGGAACTCCACATAAAAACAAAGACACTGAAACTTATAGAGGAGAAAGTAGGGAAAAGCCTCGAAGATATGGGTATAGGGGAAAAGTTCCTGAAAAGAACAGCAATGGCTTGTGCTGTAAGATTGAGAATCGATAAATGGGACCTCATAAAGTTGCAAAAGCTTCTGCAAGGCAAAAGACATCGTCAACAAGACAAAAAGAACACCAACAGATTGGGAAAGGATCTTTACACATCCTAAATCATATAGGGGACTAATATCCAATATATATATATAAAGAAGTCAAGAAGGTGGGCTCCAGAAAATCAAATAACCCCATTAAAAAATTGCAGCTCAGAGCTAAACAAAGAATTTTCAACTGAGGAATACCAAATGTCTGAGAAGCACCTGAAAAAAAGTTCAGCATCCTTAATCATCAGGGAAATGCAAATCAAAACAACCCTGAGATTCCACCTCACACCAATCAGAATGGCTAAGATAAAAAATTCAGGTGAGAGCAGATGCTGGCAAAGATGTGGAGAAAGAGGAACACTTCTCCATTGTTGGTGGGATTGCAAGCTTGTACAACCACTCTAGAAATAAGTCTGGCGGTACCTCAGAAATTTGGACATAGAACTACTAGAGGATCTTGCAATACCTCTCCTGGGCATATGTCCAAAATATGTCCCAACCGGTAAAAAGGACACATGTTCCACTATGTTCATAGCAGCCTTATTTATAATAGCCAGAAGCTGGAAAGAACCCAGATGCCCCTCAATAAAAGAATGGATACAGAAAATGTGGCACATTTACACAATGGAGTACTACTCAGCTATTAAAAACAATGAATTTATGAAATTCCTAGGCAAATGGATGGACCTGGAGGTCATCATCCTGAGTGAGGTAACCCAACCACAAAGGAACTCACACAATATGTACTCACTAATAAGTGGATATTAGCCCAGAAACTTAGGATACCCAAGATATAAGATCCAATTTGCTAAACGCATGAAACTCAAGAAGAATGAAGACCAAAGTGTGGACACTTTGCCCCTTCTTAGAACTGAGAACAAAACACCCATGGAAGGAGTTACAGAGACAAAGTTTGGAGCTGTAACTAAAGGATGGACCATCTAGAGACTGCCATATCTGGCGATCCATCCCATAATCAGCTTCCAAACGCTGAAACTATTGCACACACTAGCAAAATTTTGCTGAAAGGACCCAGATAAAGCTCTCTCTTGTGAGACTATGCCGGGGCCTAGCAAACACAGAAGTGGATGCTCACAGTCAGCTATTGGATGGATCACAGGGCCCCCAATTGAGGAGCTAGAGAAAGTACCCAAGGAGCTAAAGGGATCTGCAATCCTATAGGTGGAACAACATTATGAACTAGCCAGTACCCCGGAGCTCTGGACTCTAGTTGCATATGTATCAAAAGGTGGCCTAGTCAGCCATCACTGGAAAGAGAGGCCCATTGGACTTACAAACTTTATATGCTCCAGTACAGGGGAATGCCAGGGCCAAAAAGTGGGAGTGGGTGTGTAGGGGAGTGGGCGGGGGGTATGGGGAACTTTTGGGATAGCATTGGAAATGTAAATGAGGAAAATTCCTAATATAAATATAAAAAAGAGAAAAACATGGAAATAAAGAAGCACACAGTGTAGAACATGGTATATAAGTGAGATATAATGAAAAACATGGAAAATGAGAAATGCACACTGTAGAGCATTGTATATGAGTGAGTTGAAGAGAAAAACAAGGAAATTGAGAAAAACATGATGTAGAATGTGGTATATAGGCGTGTTACAATGAAAAACTTGGAAAATGAGAAACACACAGTGTAGAACATGGTACATTAGTGAGTTACAATGAAAAACATGGAAAAATTAGAAACGCACACTGTAGAACATGGTATATGAGTGAGTTTCAATGAAAAACATTGACAATCAGAAACTCACTCTGTAAAACATGGTTTTACAATTGCACTTAAAAACATGGAAAATGAGAAATATAGAATATAGAACATTGAATATGAGTGAGTTACAATGAAAGATATGGAAAATGAGAAAATCACACTATAGAACATGGTGTATGAGTGATTTGCACTGAAAAACATGGAAAATGAGAAACTCACACTGTATAACATGGTATATGAGCGAGTTAAAATGAAAAACGTGGAAAATGAGAATCGCACATTGTAGAATATTGTATATGAGTTAGATGCATGAAAAACATGGAAATGAGAAATGTTCACTCTAGAACTTCGTGTATGAGTGATTTGCACTGAAAAACATTGAAAATGAGAAACACACACTGTATAACATGGTATATGAGCGAGATACACTGAAAATGAGAAATGTATGGTGTAGAACATCTTATATGAGCAAGTTACAATGAAAAACATTGAAAATTAATAAAATCACACTGTATAACATGGTATATGAACGAGTTACAATGGAGGACATGGAAAATAAGAAATGCGCACTGTAGAACATGGTATATGAGAAAGTTGCACTGAAAAATATGGAAAATGAGAAATGGAAACTGTAGAACATTGTATATGAATGAGTTGCACTGAAAAACATAGAAAATTAGAAACACACACTGTAGAACATGGAATATAAGTGAGTTACAATGAAAAACATGGAAAATGGGAAACACACACTGTAGATCATCTGACATGAGTAAGTTGAACAGAAAAACAAGGAAATTGAGAAAAACATAATAGAGAACATAGTATATAGGTGTGTTACAATGAAAAACATGGAAAATGAGAAATGCACAGTGTAGAACATGGTATATGAGTGAGTTGCACTGACAAACATTAAAAATGAGAAACACACACTGCATAACAAGGTATATGAGCTAGTTACATTGAAAATATGGAAAATGAGAAACACATTGTAAAACATGGTATATGAGAAAGTTGCACTGAAAAAACATGGAAAATGAGAAACGTACACTGTAGAACATCATATATGAATGAGTTGCAATGAAAAACATGGAAAATGAGAAACACACAGTATAGAATATGGTATATGTGTGCGTTGCACTGAAAACATGGAAAACGAGAAATATACAGTGTAGTAAATTTCATGAGTGAGTTACAAAGAAAAACATTCAATAAGAGAAACTCACATTGTAGAACATGGTATATGAGTGAGTTGCACTGAAAAACATGGAAAATGAGAAACACACACTGTAGAACATCATATATGAATGAGTTGCAATGAAAAACATAGAAAATGAGTAAAGCACACTGTAGAACATGATATATTTGTGAGTTGCACAGAAAACCATGGAAAATGAGAAACGCACATTGCACAACATGGTATATGAGTGAGTTTCACTGAAAAACATTTTATCTGTGAAACACACACTGTATAACATTGTATATGAACGGCTTACAATGAAAAACATGTATAATGAAGAAGACACACTGTAGGATATGGTATATGGATGAGTTATAATGAAAAACATAGAAAATGAGAAACTCACACTGTACACCATGGTATATGAGTGAGTTGCACTGAAAAACATGGAAAATGGGAAATGTACAGTGTAGTAAATTGTATATGAGAGAGTTACAATGAAAAACATGGAAAATGAGAAACGCACTCTGTAGAACATGGCACATGAGTGAATTACAATAAAAACATGCAATAAGAGAAACACAAACTTTAGAACATGATATATGAGTGACTTGCATTTAAATACATGGAAAATGAGAAACGCACACTGTAGAACATAACACACTTGTAGAACAAGTGTGCCATATTGAATGTCCTACAGTGTGCGTTTCTCATTTTCCAAGTTTTCAGTGTTTCTCGCCATATTCCAGGTCCTACAGTGTGCATTTCTCATTTTCCACGTTTTTCAGTATTTCTAGCCAAAATCCAGACCCTACACTGTGCATTTCTCATTTTCCATGTTTTCCAGGGTTACTCGCCATATTACAGGTCCTACAGTGTGTGTGTCTCATTTTCCACGTATTTCAGTTTTCTCGCCATGTTCCAGGTCCTACAGTGTGCATTTCTCATTTTCCATTTATTTCGGTGTTTTTCGCCATATTCCAGGTCCTATAGTGGGCGTTTCTCATTTAGCAAGTTTTTCAGGGTTTCTCACCATATTCCAAGTGCTACAGTGTGTGTTCCTAATTTTCCATGATTTTCAGGGTTTTTTTTTTTTTGCCATATTCCAGGTCCTGTAGTGTGCATTTCTCATTTTCCACGTTTTTAGGGTTTCTCGCCATATTCCAGGTCCTACAGTGTGTGTGTCTCATTTTCCACGTTTTTCATTTTTCTCACCATATTCCAGGTCCTACCATGTGCATTCGTCATTTTCCACGTTTTTCAGTGTTTCTCACCATATTCCAGACCTACAGTTTGAGTTTCTCATTTTCCACTTCTATCAGTGTCTCTCCCAATATTTGAGATCCTACAGTGTGCGTTTCTCATTTTCCAACGTTTCCAGTGTTTCTCCACATATTGCACGTTCTACAGTGTGCATTTCTTATTTTTCCACGTTTTCCAGTGTTTCTTGCCTTATTCTAGGTCTTACAGTGTGTGTTTCTCTTTTGCCACGTTTTTCAGTGTGAGGAGTGAGTGTGGGAGCTGTCCCAAGATGGCGCCCGGGACTGCAGCTAAGTCTTATGACTTGCACCTGACTTCCTCATATATCTGAAAACAGCCACAGCCATCTTGAGATCTGCGCAGGTGCACCATGATGCTGGCAGTGTAAACAAGTCTATATTTGGTTCAGACATGCCCCTGCTCCCCTAATTGGCTGAAGCTGTGTGCATGATGAGGTGGCGTGGCCTGCCATGAGTGAATGGGGGCTGAGAGCATATTAGCAGACCTCCCTGTGTGCCAGGGGTCCCTGTGGCAGCACTGAGGCATTCCTACAATAAAGACTGTTGAGAAAAATCCAACCGTGTTGTGTCCTCCTTGCTGGCCAATGTGGGCGCGACATCTGGTGACCCTTAATGGGACCAGAGGACAATGACCTCGCGGATTCAGAACTTTTCAGCCAGGGAACGTTGGTACCATTAAGTATCCCAAATTGATCCCCGGGTTTAAGGGGGATATGTTTTTCTCGCCCATAGATCCTGTGTGGGTAGCTCTTGCCATTGCTGTTCTGTTTTTTGTAAAGAAAAAGGGTGAAAGGGGCGAGAAAGAAAAAGGGGAGGAAAAGGGAGAAAAGACAAAAGGAAAAAAGAAAAAGGAAAAAGGAAAAAGGAGAAGGAAAAGGAAAAGGAAAAGGAAAAGGAAAAGGAAAAGGAAAAGGAAAAGGAAAAGTTAGAGGAAAAGTAGAAGTTAAAGGAGAAGGTAAAGGAGAAGGTAAAGGAAAAGGTAAAGGAAAAGGTAAAGGAAAAAGGAAAGGAGGCTTTGGGACAAGTTAAGGTTCCCGGCTTTGGGACAAGTAGAGGTTCCTGGTTTTTGGAAAAGTTAAGGTTCACAGTTTTCGGATAAGTTGCACCAAGCACCATTGGGACTTGAGGTTTGCAGAGGAACAGAGGGTTTTACTAAAAAGGGTTTTGCTGGTCCGGAAGTTAGTGAGAAATTGCATAGAAGATAAAGATGTGGCACAGAAGTCCAGAGAGGTAATGAGGCACTGAATCAGGTGAGAGAGGAGCACTCTCAATTGGTTTTGGAGAGAGGGTCTGTTTGTGTGTTTCCCCAGGGTCACATCCAAAAGCTGTGGGTCCCAGAACGGCTGACCTGAGCAATTCAAAACAAGCAGAATGATGAAGACGTGCATGTTCCTGTGGCTGGGAATGCTCCCACTAGTGAGAACGAAGATCTACGTTGGGGAATTATGTCTGTGTTCCTGAAACCCATTCCATTGACGCATTCAAGTGTTTCCTCAATTCTTTACATCTAATGCTTCACTACAATTGCCTTTTTTTCTATGCTGCTTATATGTATGGTTGTTATGTGGTGTGAATGGTATTTGCACTGATCCCTTGCCTCAGGGCTGATGGGAGCCCTGGGATGTATGCTTGTAATAGTGTGTGTGTTGTGTGTTTGGTGTATGTGTTGGATGCAGTGTGTGCAGGCCAGCACTTCTGCCATGGTGACGTAGGCCTTTGCTGCAGTGGAGGCAGGACAATCTCCTCAGATTTGGCTTGCTGCTCTAAAGAAATAATGTTGTGCTATGCTATGGGTTGTGAGGCTAAGCACTGCACAGAGGATAGCTTGCTGTTGGCATCCTATGGAAGGCTTGTCTGATTGCATGAAGGTTCAGTGTCCTAGTTCCCTTCTCCCAGGAAAAATGACACGGGAGCTGGCCAATACCTCTCTGGGTGATGAGCCCAAGGTATGGTTTTGTGTAGGGCCCCTATGCTTGCACACTGGGGATCAGACCTCAAACTTCACCCATGAGGCTTGCTTGTAGCAATAAAAATTGGGCCATAGATTAATCAGCATCCTGGCCTTCTGGTGCACCTGCTGCATGCAGACAGGACAATCTCCTCAAGTGTGGCTTGGCATGATAGAGAAGTAGTCAATGATGGACAAGACTCCCTGGGCATGTCACCAACCTAAGACAGGGATCAAAGCAGTGCTGTTTGTCTCCCAAGGACGGGTTAGGGACATTGCTGCAGAGGACAATCTAAGGCAGACATTCTCTATGCCAAAAAAGAAAAAAAAGGAGAGATGTGAGGAGCGGGTGTGGCAGCAGTCCCAAGATGATGCCCGGGACTGCAGCAAAGTCTTGTGACTTGCACCTGACTTCCTCATACACCTGAAAATAGCCACGACCATCGTGATTGCTGCGCAGGTGCACCATGATGTTGGCGGTGTAAACAAGTCTAAATTTGGTGGAGACATGCCCCTGCCGCCCTGATTGGCTGAAGCTGTGTGCCTTGTGAGGTGGCATGGCCTGCCATGAGTGGATGGGGCCTGAGAGCATATAAGCAGACCTCCCTGGGTGCCTGGGTCACTGTAGCAGCATTGAGGCATTCCTAAAATAAAGGCTGTTGAGAAAAATCCAACCATGTTTGGTCTTCCTTGCTGGCCGAGGTGGGCACGACTTCTGGTGGCCGGTACTGGGACCCGAGCACAAGACCTTGCAGATTCAGAACTTTTTAGCCAGGGAACGGCGGTACTGTTAAGTCTTCTAAATTGACCCCCGGGTTTAAGGGGAATATGTTTTTCTTTCCCGTAGACCCAGTGTGGGTAGCTCTTGCCTTTGTTGTTCTGTTTTTTTGTAAATAAAAAGGGTGAAAGGGGTGAGAAAGTAATAGGGAAGGAAAAGGGAGAAAAGACAGAAGGAAAAAAAAGGAAAAATGAAAAGGAAAAACAAGAAGGAAAAAGGGAAAAGGAAAAAGGAAAAGAAAAGGAAAAGGAAATGGAAAGGTAAAGAAAATGGAAAGGAAAAGAAAAAAAGAAAAAAGGTAACAGAAAAGGAAAAGGCAAAGGAAAAGGAGAAGGAAAAGGAGAAGGAAAAGGAGAAGGTAAAGGAGAAGGTAAAGGAGAAGGTAAAGGAGAAGGTAAAGGAGAAGGAAAAAGAGAAGGTAAAGGAGAAGGTAAAGGAGAAGGTAAAGGAGAAGGTAAAGGAGAAGGTAAAGGAGAAGGTAAAGGAAAAGGTAAAGGAAAAAGAAAAGGAGGCTTTGGTACAAGTTAAGGTTCCTGGTTTTGGGACAAGTTAAGGTTCACGGTTTTGGGACAAGTTGCACCAAGCACCATTGGGACTTGACGTTTGCAGAGGAACAGAGGGTTTTACTAAAAAGGGTTTTGCTTGTCTGGAAGTTATTGAGAAATTGCATAGAAGATAAAGATGTGGCACAGAAGTCCAGAAAGGTAATGAGGTACTGAATCAGGTGAGAGAGAAGCACTCTCAATTGGTTTTGGAGAGAGGGTCTGTTTGTGTGTTTCCTCAGGGTCACTGACAACAGCTGTGGGTCCCAGAACGGCTGACCTGAGCAATTCAAAACAAGCAGAATGATGAGGACGTGCATGTTCCTGTGGCTGGGAATGCTCCCATTAGTGAGAACGAAGATCTACGTTGGGGAATTATGTCTGTGTTCCTGAAACCCATTCCATTGACACATTCAAGAGTTTCCTCAATTCTTTACATCTAATGCTTCACTACAATTGCCTTTTTTTTCTATGCTGCTTATATGTATGGTTGTTATGTGGTGTGAATGGTATTTGCACTGATCCCTTGCCTCAAGGCTGATGGGAGCCCTGGGATGTATGCTTGTAATAGTGTGTGTGTTGTGTGTTTGGTGTATGTATCAGATGCAGTGTGTGCGGGCCAGCACTTCCGCCATGGTGGTGTAGGCCTTTGCTGCAGTGGAGGCGGGACAATCTCCTCAGATTTGGCTTGCTGCTCTAAAGAAATAATGTTGTGCTATGCTGTGGGTTGCGAGGCTAAGCACTGCACAGAGGATAGCTTGCTGTTGGCATCCTGTGGAAGGCATGTCTGATTGCATGAAGGTTCAGTGTCCTAGTTCCCTTCCCCCAGGAAAAACGACACGGGAGCTGACCAATACCTCTCTGGGTGATGAGCCCAAGGTATGGTTTTGTGTAGGGCCCCTATGCTTGCACACTGGGGATCAGACCTCAAACTTCACCCATGAGGCTTGCTTGCAGCAATAAAAATTGGGCCATAGATTAATCAGCATCCTGGCCTTCTGGTGCACCTGCTGCATGCAGACAGAACAATCTCCTCAAGTGTGGCTTGGCATGATAGAGAAGTAGTCAATGATGTACAAGACTCCCTGGGCATGTCACCAACCTAAGACAGGGATCAAAGCAGTGCTGTTTGTCTCCCAAGGACGGGTAAGGGACATTGCTGCAGGGGGCAATCTAAGGCAGACATTCTCTCTGCCAAAAAAGAAAAAAGGGGGTGATGTGAGGAGCAGGTGTTGCAGCAGTCCCAAGATGGCACCGGGGACTGCAGTTAAATCTTATGACTTGCACCTGACTTCCTCATACACCTGAAAATAGCCACGACCATCGTGATTGCTGTGCAGGTGCACCATGATGCTGGCGGTGTAAACAAGTCTAAATTTGGTGGAGACATGCCCCTGCCGCCCTGATTGGCTGAAGCTGTGTGCCTGGTGAGGTGGCATGGCCTGCCATGAGTGGATGGGGGCTGAGAGCTTATAAGCAGACCTCCCTGGGTGCCAGGGTCCCTGTAGCAGCATCAAGGCATTCCTAAATTAAAAGGTGTTGAGAAAAATCCGACCATCCTGTGTCTTCCTTGCTGGTCAAGATGCGAGGGACATTTCAGTTTTCTCACAATATTCCATGCCATAGAGTGTACATTTCTCATTTTCCACTTTTTCATTGTCTTTCGCCATATTCCAGTCCTACGGTATGTTTTTCTAATTTTCGACTTTTTTCAGTTTACTTGCCAAATTCTACATCCTAGACTTTGCATTTCTCATTTTCCATGTTTTTCAGTGTTTCTCGACATATTCTAGATCCAACAGTTTGTTTTTCTCATTTTCCACCTTTTTCAGTGTTTCTTGCCATAATCCAGATCCTACAGTGTGCATTACTCATTTTCCACGTTTTTCAGTGTTACTCGCATTTTTCTAGTTCCTACAGTTTGTATTTCTAATTTACCACATTTTTCAGGGTTTCTCGCAATATTTCTTGTCCTATAGAGTGTTTCTCATTTTCCACGTTTTTCGGTGTTTCTTGCCATATTCCAGGTCCTATAGTGTGCATTTCTCATTTTCCACGTTATTCATTGTTTCTCCCCATATTCCAGATCCTAAAGTGTGTGTTTCTCATTTTCCACATTTTCCAGTTTTCTCACCATATTCCAGGTCCTGCAGTGTGCATTTTTCATTTTCAAGTTTTATAGTTTTCTCTCAATATTTCAGTTCCTACAGTTTGTATTTCTCATTTTCCTCGTTTTTAGGGGTTCTCGCAATATTACAGGTCCTATAGAGTGTTTCTCATTTTCCAAGTTTTTCATTGTTTCTCCCCATATTCCAGGTCCTAGAGTGTGCATTTTTCATTTTCCCTGTTTTTTAGTTTTCTCGTCATATCCCTGGTCCTAAAGTCTGTATTTCTCATTTTCCACGTTTTTCAGTTTTCTCGCCATATTCCAGGTTCTAGATTGTGCATTTTCATTTCCCACTTTTTTCAGTGTTTCTCGTCATATTCCAATTCCTACAGTGTATGCGTCACATTTTTGACGTTTTTCAGCTTTCTAGCGATATTCCAAATCCTACAGTGTGCATATCTCATTTTCCACTTTTTTCAGTGTCTCTCACGATATTCGAGGTCCTACAGTGTCCATTTCCCTTTTTCCAAATTTACCAGTGTTTCTCCCCAACTTGCATGTCCTACAGATTGTTCCCCCCCCCCCACACACACAGTTTTCAGTGTTTCTTGCCATATTCCATGTCCTATAGTGTGCATTTTTCATTTTCCACGTTTTTCAGAGTTTCTTGCCATGTTTTTTAGTTTTCTTGCCACATTCCTGGTTGTAGAGTGTGTATTTCTCATTTTCCACATTTTTCGGCATTTCTCACCATTTTCCAGGTCCTACAGTGTGCGTTTCTCATTTTTGAAGTTTTTCAGTTTTCTTGTCATATTCCAGGTCCTAGAGTGTGCATTTCTGATTTTCCACGTTTTTTGGTGTTTGTCATCATATTCCATTTCCTACAGTGCTTGCATTTCATTTTGGACGTTTTTTTTTAGTTTTCTTGCCATATTCCAGATCCTACAGTGTGCATTTCTCATTTTCCATGTTTTTCAGTGTTTCTTGCCATATTCAAGGTCATAGAGTTTATGTTTCTCATTTTCCAATTTTTTCAGTGTTTCTTGCCATATTTCAGGTCTTACAGTATGTGTGTCTCATTTTCCACGTTTTTCAGTTTTCTCACCATATTCCAGTTCCTAGTGTTTGTATTTCCCATTTTCTACATTTTTCATGGTTCCCCGCCATATTCCAGGTCCTACTGTGCGCGTTGCTCATTTTCCACGTTTTTCTGTGTTTATAGCCATTTTCCAAGACGTAAAATGTGCATTTCTCATTTCCCAAGTTTTTCAGTGTTTCTTGTCATATTCCAATTCCTACAGTGTGTGCGTCTCATTTTTGACATTTTTCAGGTTTCTAGCCATATTCCAGATCCTACAGTGTGCATATTTCATTTTCCATGATTTTCAGAGTTTCTTGCCATATTCCAGGTCCTACAGTTTATGTTTCTCATTTTCCACGTTTTTAAGTGTTTCTCCCCATATTCCAGACCTACAGTGTGTGTTTCTCATCTACCACGTTGGCCAGTTTTTCTCCCCATATTCAAGATCCTACCGTGTGAGTTTCTAATTTTCCACGTTTTTCAGTTTTCTCGCCATATTCCAGGTCGTGCAGTGTCTGTTTCTCATTTTTCACGTTTTTCAGTTTTCTCGCCATATTTCAAGTCCTACAGTGCTATTTTTTCCATGTTTTCCAGGGTGTTTCACCATATTTCAGGTCTTACTTGTGCATTTCTCATCTTTCATGTATTTCAGTTTTATCTCCATATTCCAGGTCCTACAGTATGCATTTTTCATTTTCACGTTTTGCACTTTTCTCTCCATATTTCAGTGTCTACAGTTCGTATATCTCATTTTTCTCGTTTTTAGTGTTTCTCACCATATTCCAGGTCCTGCAGTGTGTGTGTCTCATTATCTACTTCTTTCATTGTTTCTCCCCATATTTCAGGTCCTACAGTATGTGTCTGATTTTCCACGTTTTTCAGTCTTAATCACCACATTCCAGGTCCTATGTTGTGCATTTCTCATTTTCCACATTTTTCAGTGTTTCTCACAATATTCCAGGTCGTATGGTGTGCATAACTCATTTTCGACCTTTTTCAGTTTTTTCACCATATTCCAGATGCTTGAGTGTTCATTTCTCTTTTTCCACGTTTTTCAGTGTTTCTCACCATATTCCAGGTCCTATGGTGTGCATTTTTCATTTCCCACGTTTTTCAGTGTTTCTCGCCATATTCTAGACCTACAGTTTGAGTTTCTCATTTTCCACTTTTTTTCAGTGTCTCTTACAATATTTGAGATCCTACAGTGTGCTTTTCTCCTTTTCGAAGTTTTTCAGTTTTCTCGCCATATTCCAGGTCCTAGATTGTGCATTTCTCATGCTCCACGTTCTTCAGTGTTATTTGTTATATTCTAATTCGTACAGTGTGTGCGGCACATTTTTGACGTTTTTCAGGTTTCTAGCCATATTCCAGATCCTACAGTGTGCACATCTCATTTTCCACTTTTTTAGTGTCTCTCACAATATTCGAGGTCCTACAGTGTGCGTTTCCCTTTTTCCAAATTTACCAGTGTTTCTCCCCATCTTGCATGTCCTACAGATTGTTTTTTCCCCCACGGTTTTCAGTGTTTCTTGCCATATTCCATGTCCTATAGTGTGCATTTCTCATTTTCCATGTTTTTCAGAGTTTCTTGCCATAGTATATGTCCTACAGTTTGTGTTTCTCATTTTCCACATTGTTCAGTGTTTCTAGTCATATTCCAATTCCTACAGTGTGTGCGTCACATTTTTGACGTTTTTCAGGTTTCTAGCCATATTCCAAATCCTACAGTGTGCATATCTCATTTTCCACTTTTTTCAGTGTCTCTTCACAATATTGAGGTCCTACAGTGTGCGTTTCCCTTTTTTCAAATTTACCTGTGTTTCTCCCCAACTTGCATGTCCTACAGATTTTTTTTTCACCACGGTTTTCAGTGTTTCTCACCATATTCCATGTCCTATAGTGTGTATTTCTCATTTTCCATGTTTTTCAGAGTTTCTCGCCATAGTCTAGGTCCTACAGTTTGTGTTTCTCATTTTCCTCGTTTTTAAATGTTTCTCGACAAATTCCAGATGTACAGTGTGCGTTTCTCATTTTCCACGTTTTTCAGTTTTTCTCCCCATACTCAAGATCCTACCATGTGAGTTTCTAATTTTCCATGTTTTTTAGTTTTCTTGACAAATTCCAGGTCCTACAGTGTGCATTTCTCATTTACCAAGTTTTTCGGTGTTTCTCGCCATATTCTTTTCCCTATAGTGTGCATTTCTCATTTTCCACGTTTTTCATTGTTTCTCGCCGTATTCCAGATCCTATAGGGTGAGTTTCTCATTTTCCACATTTTTTTAAGTTTCTTGCGATATTCCACATCCTAGAATGTGCATTTCTCATTTTCCACGTTTTTCAGTGTTTCTCAACATTTTTCAAGTCCTACATTGTGCATTTCTCATTTTCCACGTTTTTTTTTCAGTTTTCTACCCATATTCCAGATTCTACAGTGTGTGTTTCTTATTTTCCAATTTTCTACTGTTTCTAGCAAGATTCTCGGTCCTACATTGTGAGTTTCTCATTTTCCACTTTTCTCAGTGTTTCTTGCCATAATCCAGGTCCAACAGTTTGTGTTTCTCATTTTCCACGGTTTTTCGTTTTCTCAACATATTCCATTTCCTACACTGTGCATTTCTCATTTTCCATGATTTTCAGTGTTTCTCGCCATATTCCACGTCCTAGAGTGTGCGTTTCTCATTTTTCATGTATTTCAGTTTTCTCACCATTTTCCAGGTCCTACAATGTGCATTATCCATTTTCACGTTTTGCTAATTTCTCTCCATATTTTAATTCCAACAGTTTGTATTTCTCATTTTACTCGTTTTAGGGTTTCTCGCAATATTTTAGTTCCTATACAGTGTTTCTCATTTTCCACGTTTTTCAGTGTTTCTCCCCATATTCCAGGTCCTAGAGTGTGCATTTTTCATTTTCCATGTTTTTTAATTTTCTCGCCATATTCCTGTTCGTAGAGTGTGTATTTCTCATTTTCCACGTTTTTCGGTGTTTCTCACCATTTTCCAGGTCCTACAGTGTGTTTTTCTCATTTTCTAAGTTTTTCAGTTTTCTACCCATATTCCAGGTCCTAGAGTGTGCACTTCTGATTTTCCACGTTTTTGGGTGTTTCTCATCATATTCCATTTCCTACAGTGTGTGCGTCTCATTTTTGACGTTTTTCAGTTTTCTTGCCATATTCTATATCCTACAGTGTGCATTTCAAATTTTCCACGTTTTTCAGAGTTTCTCGCCTTATTCAAGGTCCTACAGTGTGCATTTTTCATTTTCTCCGTTTGCAGTTTTCTCTCCATATTTCAGTTCCTACAGTTTGTATATCTCATTTTTCTCGTTTTTAGTGTTTCTCGCCATATTCCAGGTCCTTCAGTGCGTTTGTCCATTTTCTACTTTTTTCAAATGTTTCTCACTTTATTTCAAGTCCTACAGTGTGTGTGTGTGTGTGTGATTTTCCACATTTTTCAGTTTTAATCACCATATTCCAGGTCCTAGGTTGTACATTTCTCATTTTCCACATTTTTCAGTGTTTCTCACCATATTCCAGGTCCTATGGTGTGCATACCTCAATTTCGATCTTTTTCAGTTTTCTCGCCATATTCCAGGTCCTATAGTGTGCATATCTCATTTTCCATGTTTTTCAGTGTTTCTTACCATATTCCAAATCCTACAGTGTGCATTTGTCATTTTTCACGTTTTTCACTGTTTCTCGTCATATTGCAATTCCTACAGTGTGTGGTCTCATTTTTGACGTTTTCAGGTTACTTGCCATATTCCAGATCCTAATGAATTTCTTAAATTCATTCTTTTTAATAGCTGAGTAGTACTCCATCGTGTAAATGTACCACATTTTCTGTATCCATTCCTCTGTTGAGGGGCATCTGGGTTCTTTCCAGCTTCTGGCTATTATAAATAAGGCTGTTATGAACATAGTGGAGCATGTGTCCTTCTTACCGGTTGGGACATCTTTTGGATATATGCCCAGGAGAGGTATTGTGGGATCCAGCGGTAGTACTATATCCAATTTTCTGAGGAACCGCCAGACTGATTTCCAGAGTGGTTGTACAAGCTTGCAATCCCACCAACAATGGAGGAGTGTTCCTCTTTCTCCACATCCTCGCCAGCATCTGCTGTCACCTGAATTTTTGAACTTAGCCATTCTGACTGGTGTGAGATGGAATCTCAGGGTTGTTTTGATTTGCATTTCTCTGATTATCAAGGATGTTGAACATTTTTCAGGTGTTTTTCAGCCTTTCAGTATTCCTCGGGTGAGAATTCTTTGTTCAGCTCTGAGCCCCATCTTTTAAGGGGGTTATTTGATTTTCTGGAGTCCACCCTCTTGAGTTCTTTATATATATTGGATATCAGTCCCTTATCTGGTTTAAGATAGGTAAAGATCCTTTCCCAATCTGTTGGTGGTATTTTTGTCTTATTGACGGTGTCTTTTGCCTTACAGAAGCTTTGCAGTTTCATGAGGTCCCATTTGTCAATCCTCGATCTTACAGCACAAGCTATTGCTGTTCTATTCAGGAATTTTTTCCCTGGGCCCAGGGAAAAAGTCTTTGAGACTTTCCACCACTTACTCCTCTATAAGTTTCAGTGTCTCTGGTTTTATGTGAAGTTCCTTGATCCACTTAGATTTGACCTTAGTACAAGGAGAGAGGAATGGATCAATTCACATTCTTCTACACGATAACAACCATTTGTGCCAGCACCATTTGTTGAAAATGCTGTCTTTCTTCCACTGGATGGTTTTAGCTCCCTTGTTGAAGATCAAGTGACCATAGGTGTGTGGGTTCATTTCTGGGTCTTCAATTCTATTACATTGGTCTACTTGTATGTCACTATACAAGTACCATGCAGTTTTTATAACAATTGCTCTTTAGTAAAGCTTTAGGTCAGGCATGGTGATTCCACCAGATGTACTTTTATCCTTGAGAAGAGCTTTTGCTATCCTGGTTTTTTTGTTATTCCAGATGAATTTGCAGATTGCTCTTTCTAATTCGTTGAAGAATTGAATTGGAATTTTGATGGGGATCGCATTGAATCTGTTGATTGCTTTTGGCAAGATAGCCATTTTTACAATGCTGATCCTGCCAATCCATGAGCATGGGAGTTCTTTCCATCTTCTAGATCTTCTTTAATTTCTTTCTTCAGGGACTTGAAGTTTTTATCATACAGATCTTTCACTTCCTTAGTTAGAGTCACGCCAAGATATTTTATATCATTTGTGACTATTGAGAAGGGTGTTGTTTCCGTAATTTCATTCTCAGCCTGTTTATTCTTTGTGTAGAGAAAGGCCATTGACTTGTTTGAGTTAATTTTTTATCCAGCTACTTCACTGAAGCTGTTTATCAGGTTTATGAGTTCTCTGGTGGAATTTTTAGGGTCACTTATATATATTATCATATCATCTGCAAAAAGTGATATTTTGACTTCATCTTTTCCAATTTGTATCTCCTTGATATCCTTTTGTTGTCGAATTGCTCTGGCTAGGACTTCAAGTACTACGTTGAAGAGGTTGGGAGAAATTGGGCAGCCTTGTCTAGTCCCTGATTTTAGTGGGATTGCTTCAAGTTTCTCTCCATTTACTTTGATGTTGGCTGCTGGTTTGCTGAAGATTGCTTTTATCATGTTTAGATATGGGCCTTGAATTCCTGATCTTTCCAAGACTTTTATCATGAATGGGTGTTGGATCTTGTCGAATGCTTTTCCGCATCTAACGAGATGATCATGTGGTTTTTGTCTTTGAGTTTGTTTATATAATGGATTACATTGATGGATTTTCGTATATTAAACCATCCCTGCATCCCTGGTATGAAACCTACTTGGTCAGGATGGATGATTGCTTTAATATGTTCTTGAATTCTGTTCACGAGAATTTTATTGAGGATTTTTGCATCGATATTCATAAGGGAAATTGGTCTGAAGTTCTCTATCTTCCTTGGATCTTTCTGTGGTTTAGGTATCAGAGTAATTGTGGCTTCATAGAATGAGTTGGGTAGAGTTCCCTCTACTTCTATTTTGTGGAATAGTTTGTGCAGAACTGGGATTAGATCTTCTTTGAAGGTCTGGTAGAACTCTGCATTAAACCCATCTGGTCCTGGGCTTTTTTTGGCTGGGAGACTATTAATGTTTGCTTCTATTTCTTTAGGGGATATGGGACTGTTTAGATCGTTAACTTGATCCTGATTTAACTTTGGTACCTGGTATCTGTCTAGAAATTTGTCCATTTTGTCCAGGTTTTCCAGTTTTGTTGAGTATAGCCTTTTGTAGAAGGATCTGAAGGTGTTTTGGGTTTCTTCAGGATCTGTTGTTATGTCTCCCTTTTCATTTCTGATTTTGTTAATTAGGATGTTGTCCCCTGTGCCCTCTAGTGAGTCCAGCTAAGGGTTTATCTATCTTGTTCATCTTCTCAAAGAACCAACTCCTCGTTTGGTTAATTCTTTGAATAGTTCTTCTTGTTTCCACTTGGTTGATTTCACCCCTGAATTTATTTCCTGCCGTCTACTCCTCTTGGGTGAATTTTTTTCCTTTTTTTCTTGAGCTTTTATATGTATTTTCAAGCTGCTAGTATGTGCTTTCTTCTGTTTCTTCTTGGAGGCACTCAGAGCTATGAGTTTCCCTCTTAGAAATGCTTTCATTGTGTCCCATAGGTTTGGGTATGTTGTGGCTTCATTTTCATTAAACTCTAAAAAGTCTTTAATTTCTTTCTTTATTCCTTCCTTGACCAAGGCATCATTGAGAAGAGTGTTGTTCAATTTCCACGTGAATGTTGGCTTTCCATTATTTATGTTGTTATTGAAGATCAGCCTTATGCCATGGTGGTCTTATAGGATACATGGGACAATTTCAATATTTTTGTATCTGTTGAGGCCTGTTTTGTGACCAAATATATGGTCAATTTTGGAGAAGGTCCCGTGAGGTGCTGAGAAGAAGGTATATCTTTTTGTTTTGGGATAAAATGTTGTGTAGATATCTGTCAGATCCATTTGTTTCATAACTTCTGTTAGTTTCACTGTGTCCCTGTTTAGTTTCTGTTTCCACGATCTGTCCATTGATGAAAGTGGTGTGTTGAAGTCTCCCACTATTATTGTGTGAGGTGCAATGTGTGCTTTGAGCTTTACTAAAGTGTCTTTAATAAACGTGGCTGCCCTTGCATTTGGAGCGTAGATATTCAGAATTGAGAGTTCCTCTTGGATGATTTAACCTTTGATGAGTATGAAGTGTCCCTCCTTGTCTTTTTTTATCACTTTGGGTTGGAAGTTGATTATATCCGATATTAGAATGGCTACTCCAGCTTGTGTCTTCAGACCATTTGTTTGGAAAATTGTTTTCCAGCCTTTCACTCTGAGGTAGTGTCTATCTTTTTCACTGAGATGGGTTTCCTGTAAGCAGCAGAATGTTGGGTCCTGTTTGTGTAGCCAGTCTGTTAGTCTATGTCTTTTTATTGGGTAATTGAGTCCATTGATATTAAGTGATATTAAGGAAAAGTAATTGTTGCTTCCTTTTATTTTTGTTGTTACAGTTGCCATTCTGTTCTCGTGGCTGTCTTCTTTTTGGTTTGTTGAGGGATTACTTTCTTGCTTGTTCTAGGACATGATTTCCGTCCTTGTATTGCTACTTTTCTGTTATTATCCTTTGAAGGGTTGGATTCGTGGAAAGATAATGTGTGAATTTGGTTTTGTCGTGGAATACTTTGGTTTCTCCATCTATGGTAATTGAGAGTTTTGCCGGGTATAGTAGCCTGGGCTAGCATTTGTTTTCTCTTAGTGTCTGTATAACATCTGTCCAGGCTCTTCTGGCTTTCATAGACTCTGGTGAAAAGTCTGGTGTAATTCTGATAGGGCTGCCTTTATATGTTACTTTACTTTTCTCCCTTACTGCTTTTAATATTCTCTATTTAGTGCATTTGTTGTTCTGATTATTATGTGTTGGGAGAAATTTCTTTTCTGGTCCAGTCTTTTTGGAGTTCTATAGGCTTCTTGTATGTTCATAGGCATGTCATTCTTTAGGTTTGGGAAGTTTTCTTCTATCATTTTGTTGATGATATTTGCCGGCCCATTAAGTTGAAAATCTTCATTCTCATCAACTCCTACTATCTGTAGGTTTGGTCTTCTCATTGTGTCCTGGATTTCCTGGAAGTTTTGAGTTAGGATCTTTTTGCGTTTTGTATTATCTTTGATTGTTGTGCCGATGTTCTCTATGGAATCTTCTGCACCTGAGTTTCTCTCTTCCATCTCTTGTATTCTGTTGCTGATGCTTGCGTCTATTGTTCCAGATTTCTTTCTTAGTGTTTCTATCTCCAGCGTTGCCTCGCTTTGGGTTTTCTTTATTGTGTCTACTTACCTTTTTAGGTCTAGTATGGTTTTGTACATTTCTATCACCTGTTTGGATATGTTTTCCTGTTTTTCTATAAGGACTTCTACCTGTTTGGTTTGTTTTTCTGTTTTTCTTTAAGGACATGTAACTCTTTAGCATTGTTCTCCTGTATTTCTTTAAGTGAGTTATTAAAGTCCTTCTTGATGTCCTTTACTATCATCATGAGATATGCTTTTAAGTCCCGGTCTAGCTTTTTGTTTGTGTTGGGGTGCAGAGGACTAGGTGGCGTGGGAGTGCTGCATTCTGATGGTGGTGAGCAGTCTTGATTTCTGTTAGTAGGATTCTTACTTTTGCCTTTTGCCATCTTGTATTCTCTGGAGCTAGTTGTTAAAGTTGTCTCTGGTTAGTGCTTGTTCCTCAGGTGATTATGTTAGCCTTTATCAGCAGACCTGGGAGACTAGCTATATCCTTAGTTTCAGTGGTCAGAGTACTCTCTGCATGCAAGCTCTCCTCTTGCAGGGATGGTGCCCAGATATCTGGTGTTTGAACCTGCCTCCTGCCAGAAGTTGTGTTCCACTTACCAGAGGACTTAGGATCCTGTGGCGGATCCTGTATTGGTCCTTGTGGGTGTCTGGAGACTCCCCCGGGCCAGGGACCACGGTGCTGCAGTGGGCCGGCCGAAAGGGACTTGAGCCCCGTATCAGGCTGGGTTATCTCCTTCCTTAATTAATTGAGTCTCAGGTCCTGCACGATTGGATTGGAGCAGACGCTGTGCTCCACACAACAGAGGTCTTAGGATCCCATGGCAGATCCTGTGCGGGTCTTTGTGGGTGTCCAGAGACTCCCCCGGGGCCAGGTACCATGGTGCTGCAGTGGGCCGGCCAGAAGGGACTTGAGCCGCAATTCTCATTTTCCACGTTTTTCAGAGTTTCTCGCCATAATCCAGGTCCTACAGTTTGTGTTTTTAATTTTCCATGTTTTTAAGTGATTCTCACCATGTTCCAGACCTTTTTTGTCTCTTCTTGAACGTTTTCGAGGTTTTCTCCCCATACTCATGATCCTACAGTGTGAATATATAATTTTCCCCGTTTTTCAGATTTCTCACCATATTCCAGGTCCTACAGTGTGCATTTCTCATTTTCCAAGTTTTTCAGGGTTTCTCGCCATATTCAAGGTCCTAGAGTTCGTGTTTTGCATTTTCCACTTTTTTCAGTGTTTCTCCCCATATTTCAGGTCCTAAAGTATGTCTGTCTCATTTTCCAAGTTTTTCAGTTTTCTCGCCATATTCCAGTTCCTACTGTTTGTATTTCTCATTTTCTATGTTTTTCTTGGTTCCCCGCCATAATCCAGGTCCTACAGTGTGTGTTGCTCATTTTCCATGTTTTTTTTTTTTTTTTTTTTTTTTTGTGTGTGTGTGTGTGTGTGTGTTTATAGCCATTTTCTAGGACCTACAATGTGAATTTCTCATTTTCCACGTTTTTCAGTGTTTCTCGTCATATTCCAATTCCTAAAGTGTGTACGTCTCATTTTTGACATTTTTCAGGTTTCTAGCCATATTTCAGATCCTACAGTGTGCATATCTCATTTCCCACGTTTTTAAGTGTTTCCCATCATATTCCAATTCCTATAGTGTGTGCGTCACATTTTTGACGTTTTTCAGGTTTCTAGCCATATTCCAGATCCTACAGTGTGCATATCTCTTTTTCCACTTTTTTCAGTTTCTCTCACAATAATTGAGGTCCTACAGTGTGCGTTTTCCTTTTTCCAAATTTACCAGTGTTTCTCCCCATCTTGCATGTCCTACAGATTGTTTTTTCCCCCACGGTTTTCAGTGTTTCTCACCATATTCTTTGTCCTATAGTGTGCATATCTCATTTACAAGTTTTTTCAGTTTCTCGCCATAGTCTATGTCCTACAGTTTGTGCTTCCCATTTTCCACGTTTTTAAGTGTTTCTCGACATCTTCCAGACCTACAGTGTGTGTTTCTCATTTTTCACGTTTTCCAGTTTTTCTCACAATACTCAAGATCATACTATGTGAGTTTCTAATTTTCCACGTTTTTGAGTTTTCTCACCATATTCCATGTCCTACAGTGTGCATTTCTCATTTACCACGTTTTTCGGTGTTTCTCGCCATATTCTTTTTCCTATAGGGTGCATTTCTCATTTTCCACGTTTTTCATTGTTTCTCGCCATGTTCCAGATCCTACAGTGTTTTTCTCATTTTCCCCATTTTTTAAGTTACTCGCGAAATTCCACATCCTAGAGTGTACATTTCTCATTATGCACGTTTTTCAGAGTTTCTCGCCATAGTCCAAGTCCTACAGTTTGTGTTTCTCATTTTCCACGTTCTTCAGTGTTTCTCATCATATTCCAATTCCTACAGTGTGTGCTTCACATTTTTGACGTTTTTCAGGTTTCTAGCCGTATTCCATATCCTACAGTGTGCATATCTCATTTTCGACGTTTTTTAATGTTTTCTCGCCATATTCCAGGTCCTACAATTTGTGTTTCCCATTTTCTACGTTTTTAAGTGTTTCTCTCCATTTTCCAGACTTACAGTGTGTGTTTCTCATTTTCCACGTTTTCCAGTTTTTCTCCTTATATTCAAGACCCTACCGTGTGAGTTTCTCATTTTCCACATTTTTCAGTTTTCTTGCCATATTCCAGTCCTACAGTGTCTGTTTCTCTTTTTCCACATATTTAATTTTTCTCGCCATATTTGAAGTCCTACAGTTGTATTTTATTTTTTCCATGTTTTCCAGTGTTTTTCACCATATTCCAGGTCCTACAGTGTGCATTTTTCATTTTCAGGTTTTTCAGTTTTCTCACCATATTCCAGGTCTTACAGTGTGCATTTCTCATTTTCCAAGTTTTTCAGGGTTTCTCGCCATATTCAAGGTCCTAGAGTTCGTGTTTTGCATTTTGCACTTTTTTCAGTGTTTCTCGCCATATTTCAGATCCTAAAGTATGTGTGTCTCATTTTCCACGTTTTTCAGTTTTCTCGCCATATTCCAGTTCCTACCGTTTGTATTTCTCATTTTCTATGTTTTTCTTGATTCCCCAACATAATCCAGGCCCCACAGTGTGTGTTTCTCATTTTCCATGTTTTTGTGTGTGTGTGTGTGTGTGTGTGTGTGTGTGTGTGTGTTTATAGTCATTTTCTAGGACCTACAATGTGAATTTCTCATTTTCCACGTTTTTCACTGTTTCTGGTCATTTTTCCAATTCCTACCGTGTGTACGTCTCATTTTTGACATTTTTCTGGATTCTAGCCATATTCCAGTTCCTACAGTGTGCATATCTCATTTCCCACGTTTTTCAGTGTTTCCCATCATATATCAATTCCTATAATGTGTGTGTCACATTTTTGACGTTTTTCAGGTTTCTAGCCATATTCCAGATCCTACAGTGTGAATATCTCTTTTTCCACTTTTTTCAGTGTCTCTCACAATAATTGAGGTCCTACAGTGTGCGTTTCCCTTTTTCCAAATTTACCAGTGTTTCTCCCCATCTTGCATGTCCTACAGATTTTTTTTTCTCCCGCGGTTTTCAGTGTTTCTTGCCATATTCTATGTCCTATAGTGTGCATATCTCATTTTCCAAGTATTTTCAGAGTTTCTCGCCATAGTCTATGTCCTAAAGTTTGTGATTCCCATTTTCCACGTTTTTAAGTGTTTCTCTACATCTTCAAGACCTACAGTGTGTGTTTCTCATTTTTCACGTTTTCCAGTTTTTCTCACAATACTCAAGATCATACTGTGTGAGTTTCTAATTTTCCACGTTTTTGAGTTTTCTCACTATATTCCAGGTCCTACAGTGTGCATTGCTCATTTTTTGGTTTTTAGTGTTTCTCACCATATTCCAGGTCCTTCAGTGTGAGTTTCTCATTTTCTACTTTTTTCATTGTTTCTCGCCATATTTCAGGTTCTACTGTGTGTGTGTCTGATTGTCCACGTTTTTCTGTGTTAATCACCATATTCCAGCTCCTAGGTTGTGTATTTCTCATTTTCCACATTTTCAGTGTTTCTTACCATATTCCAGGTCCTATGGTGTGCATAACTCATTTTCAACCTTTTTCAGAATTCTCGCCATATTCCAGGTCCTATAGTGTGCATTTCTCATTTTTCCATGTTTTTCAGTGTTTCTTACCATATTCCAGATCCTACAGTGTCCATTTGTCATTTTCCACATTTTTCAGTGTTTCTCGCCATATTCCCGACCTACAGTATGAGTTGCTCATTTTCCATCTTTTGCAGTGTGTCTCATAATATTCAAGGTTCTACAGTGTGCTTTTCTACTTTTCGAAGTTTTTCAGTTTTCTCGCCATATTCTAGGTCCTAGATTGTGCATTTCTCATTTCCCACATTTCTCGGTGTTTCCCGTCATATTCCAATTACTACAGTGTGTGCATCACATTTTTGACGTTTTTCATGTTTATAGCCATATTCCAGATCCTACAGTGTGCACATCACATTTTCTACCTTTTTTAAGTGTCTTTCACAATATTCAGGTCCCAAAGTGTGTGTTTCCCCTTTTTCAAATTTACCAGTATTTCTCCCCATCTTGCATATCCTACAGATTGATTTTTTCCCCATGGTTTTCAGTGTTTCTCTCAATATTCCATGTCCTATAGAGTGCATTTCTCATTTTCCACGTTTTTCAGTGTTTCCCATCACAGTCTAGGTCCTACAGTTTGTGTTTCTAATTTTCCAAGTTCTTCATTGTTTCTCGTCATATTCCATATCCTACAGTGTATGGGTCACATTTTGACGTTTACCAGGTTTCTAGAAATATTCCAGATCCTACAGTGTGCACATCTCATTTTCCAATTATTTCAGTGTCTCTCACAATATTCGAGGTCCTACAGTGTGCGTTTTCCTTTTACCAAATTTACCAGTGTTTCTTCTTATCTTGCATGTCCTAGAGATTGTTTATCCCCCCACGGTTTTCAGTGTTTCTCGCCATATTCCTTTTCCTATAGGGTGCATTTCTCATTTTCCACGTTTTTCATTGTTTCTCGCTATGTTCCAGATCCTACAAGAGTTTCTCATTTTCACCATTTTTTAAGTTACTCGCGAAATTCCACATCCTAGAGTGTGCATTTCTCATTTTCCACGTTTTTCAGAGTTTCTTACCTTAGTCCAAGTCCTATAGTATGTGTTTCTCATTTTCCACGTTCTTCAGTGTTTCTCATCATATTCCAATTCCTACAGTGTGTGCTTCACATTTTTGACGTTTTTCAGGTTTCTAGCCGTATTCCATATCCTACAGTGTGCATATCTCATTTGCGACGTTTTTTTTTTTTTTTTTTTTTTTTTCTCGCCATATTCCAGGTCCTACAATTTGTGTTTCTCATTTTCTACGTTTTTAAGTGTTTCTCTCCATTTTCCAGACTTACAGTGTGTGTTTCTCATTTTCCACGTTTTCCAGTTTTTCTCCCCATATTCAAGATCCTCCCATGTGAGTTTCTCATTTTCCACGTTTTCCAGTTTTCTCGCCATATTCCAGTTCCTACCGTTTCTATTTCTCATTTTCTATGTTTTTCTTGGTTCTTCGCCATAATCCAGGCCCTACAGTGTGTGTTGCTCATTTCCCATGTTTTTTTTTTGTGTGTGTGTTTATAGTCATTTTCTAGGATCTACAATGTGAATTTCTCATTTTCCACGTTCTTCACTGTTTCTCATCATATTCCAATTCCTACAGTGTGTACGTCTCATTTTTGACATTTTTTAGGATTCTAGCCATATTCCAGATCCTACAGTGTGCATATCTCTTTTTCCACGTTTTTCAGTGTTTCCCATCATATTCCAATTCCTATAGTGTGTGTGTCACAATTTTGACGTTTTTCAGGTTTCTAGCCATATTCCAGATCCTACAGTGTGCATATCTCTTTTTCCACTTTTTTCAGTGTCTCTCACAATAATTGAGGTCCTACAGTGTGCGTTTCCCTTTTTCCAAATTTACCAGTGTTTTTCCCCATCTTGCATGTCCTACAGATTGTTTTTTCCCTCACAGTTTTCAGTGTTTCTCACCATATTCTATGTCCTATAGTGTGCATATCTCATTTTCCAAGTTTTTTCAGAGTTTCTCACCATAGTCTATGTCCTAAAGTTTGTGTTCCTCATTTTCCACGTTTTTAAGTGTTTCTCGACATCTTCAAAACCTACAGTGTGTGTTTCTCATTTTTCACGTTTTCCAGTTTTTCTCACAATACTCAATATCATACTGTGTGAGTTTCTAATTTTCCACGTTTTTGAGTTTTCTCACCATATTCCAGGTCCTACAGTGTGCATTTCTCATTTACCACGTTTTTCGGTGTTTCTCGCCATATTCCTTTTCCTATAGGTTGCATTTCTCATTTTCCACGTTTTTCATTGTTTCTCGCCATGTTCCAGATCCTACAGTGTGTTTCTCATTTTCCCCATTTTTTAAGTTACTCGCGAATTTCCACATCCTAAAGTGTGCATTTCTCATTTTCCACGTTTTTCAGAGTTTCTTGCCATAGTCCAAGTCTTACAGTTTGTGTTTCTCATGTTCCACGTTCTTCAGTGTTTCTCATCATATTCCAATTCCTACAGTGTGTGCTTCACATTTTTCACGTTTTTCAGGTTTCTAGCCGTATTCCATATCCTACAGTGTGCATATCTTATTTTCGACGTTTTTTAGTGTTTTCTCGCCATATTCCAGGTCCTACAATTTGTGTTACTCATTTTTTTACGTTTCCCAGTTTTTCTCCCCATATTCAAGATCCTACTCTGTGAGTTTCTCATTTTCCACATTTTTCAGATTTCTCGCCATATTCCAGTCCTACAGTGTCTGTTTCTCTTTTTCCACATATTTAATTTTTCTCACCATATATCAAGTCCTATAGTTGTATTTTATTTTTTCCAAGTTTTCCAGTGTTTTTCACCATATTCCAGGTCCTACAGTGTGCATTGCTCATTTTTCTCGTTTTTAGTGTTTCTCACCATATTCCAGGTCCTTCAGTGTGAGTGTCTCATTTTCTACTTTTTTCATTGTTTCTCGCCATATTTCAGGTTCTACTGTGTGTGTGTCTGATTTTCCACGTTTTTCAGTGTTAATCACCATATTCCAGCTCCTAGGTTGTGTATTTCTCATTTTCCACATTTTTCAGTGTTTCTCACCATATTCTAGGTCCTACGGTGTGCATAACTCATTTTCAACCCTTTTCAGTATTCTCGCCATTTTCCAGGTTCTATAGTGTGCATTTCTCATTTTTCCACGTTTTTCAGTGTTTCTTACCATTTTCCAGATCCTACAGTGTCCATTTGTCATTTTCCACATTTTTCAGTGTTTCTTGCCATATTCCCGACCTACAGTATGAGTTTCTCTTTTTCCATCTTTTTGCAGTGTGTCTCACAATATTCAAGGTCCTACAGTGTGCTTTTCTACTTTTCGAAGTTTTTCGTTTTCCTCGCCATATTCTAGGTCCTAGATCGTGCATTTCTCATTTCCCACATTTTTCAGTGTTTCCCGTCATATTCCAATTACTACAGTGTGTGCATCACATTTTTGACGTTTTTCATGTTTATAGCCATATTCCAGATCCTACAGTGTGCACATCACATTTTCTACCTTTTTTCAGTGTCTTTCACAATATTCAGGTCCCAAAGTATGCGTTTCCCCCTTTTTCAAATTTACCAGTGTTTCTCCCCATCTTGCATGTCCTACAGATTGATTTTTTTCCCCACGGTTTTCAGTGTTTCTCTCAATATTCCATGTCCAATAGTGTGCATATCTTATTTTTCACGTTTTTAGAGTTTCTCGCCATAGTCTAGGTCCTACAAAATGTGTTTCACATTTTCCAAGTTCTTCAGTGATCTTGTCATATTCCATTTCCTACAGTGTGTGCGTCAGATTTTTGACGTTTTTCAGGTTTCTAGCCATATTCCAGATCCTACAGTGTGCATATCTGTTTTTCCACTTTTTTCAGTGTCTCTCACAATAATTGAGGTCCTACAGTGTGCATTTCCCTTTTTCCAAATTTACCAGTGTTTCTCCCCATCTTGCATGTCCTACAGATTGTTTTTTCCCCCACGGTTTTCAGTGTTTCTTGCCATATTCTATGTCCTATAGTGTGCATATCTCATTTTCCAAGTTTTTTCAGAGGTTCTCGCCATAGTCTATGTCCTAAAGTTTGTGTTCCTCATTTTCCACGTTTTTAAGTGTTTCTCGACATCTTCCAGACCTACAGTGTGTTTTTCTCATTTTTCATGTTTTCATTTTTTCTCACAATACTCAAGATCATACTGTGTGAGTTTCTAATTTTCCACGTTTTTGAGTTTTCTCACCATATTCCAGGTCCTACAGTGTGCATTTCTCATTTACCACGTTTTTCAGTGTTTCTCGCTATATTCCTTTCCCTATAGGGTGCATTTCTCATTTTCCTCGTTTTTCATTGTTTCTCGCTATGTTCCAGATCCTACAGTGAGTTTCTCATTTTCACCATTTTTTAAGTTACTTGCGAAATTCCCCATCCTAGAGTGTGCATTTCTCATTTTCCACGTTTTTCAGAGTTTCTCGCCATAGTCCAAGTCCTACAGTTTGTGTTTCTCATTTTACACGTTTTTCAGTGTTTCTCATCATATTCCAATTCCTACAGTGTGTGCTTCACATTTTTGACGTTTTTCAGGTTTCTAGCCGTATTCCATATCCTACAGTGTGCATATCTCATTTTCGAAGTTTTTTAGTGTTTTCTCGCCATATTCCAGGTCCTACAATTTGTGTTTCTCATTTTCTACGTTTTTAAGTGTTTCTCTCCATATTCCAGACTTACAGTGTGTGTTTCTCATTTTCCACGTTTTCCAGTTTTTCTCCCCATATTCAAAATCCTACAGTGTGAGGTTCTCATTTTCCACCTTTTTCAGTTTTCTCGCCATATTCCAGTCCTACAGTGTCTGTTTCTCTTTTTCCACATATTTAATTTTTCTCGCCATATTTGAAGTCCTACAGTTGTATTTTATTTTTTCCATGTTTTCCAGTGTTTTTCACCATATTCCAGGTCCTACAGTGTGCATTTTTCATTTTCACGTTTTTCAGTTTTCTCACCATATTCCAGGTCCCTCAATGTGCATTTCTCATTTTCCAAATTTTTCAGGGTTTCTCGCCATATTCAAGGTCCTAGAGTTCGTGTTTTGCATTTTCCACTTTTTTCAGTGTTTCTCGCCATATTTAAGGTCCTAAAGTATCTGTGTCTCATTTTCTACGTTTTTCAGTTTTCTCGCCATATTCCAGTTCCTACCATTTGTATTTCTCATTTTCTATGTTTTTCTTGGTTCCCCGCCATAATCTAGGCTCTTCACTGTGTGTTGCTCATTTTCCATGTTTTTTTTTTTGTGTTTATTATCATTTTCTAGGACCTACAATGTGAATTTCTCATTTTCCACGTTTTTCAGTGTTTCTCACCTTTTTCCAGGTCCTACAGTATGCGTTTCTCATTTTCAATGTTTTACAGTTTTCTCGCCATATTCCAGGTCCTACAGTGTATGCTTCTCATTTTCCACTTTTTTCAGTTTTCTTGCCATATTCCAGGTCCTACAGTGTGTTTGTCTCATTTTCATCATTTTTCAGGTTTCTCGCCACATTCCAGGTCCTATAGTGTGCCTTTCTCATTTTCCCCGTTTTTCATTGTTTCTCGACCTATTCCAGGTCCTACAGTGTGAGTTTCTCAGTTTCCAATTTACGCAGTTTTCTCACCATATTCCAGGACCTATAGTGTGCATTTCTCATTTTCACTGTTTTTCATTGTTTCTCACCATATTCCAGGTCCTATACTTGAGTTTCTCATTTTTCATTTTACTCACTTTTCTCGCCATATTCCAGGACCTATAGTGTGCATTTCTCATTTTACCAATTTTTTCATTGTTTCTTGCCATATTCCAGGTCCTAAAGTATGAGTATCTCATTTTCCAGTGTTTCTCGCCATATTCCAGGTCCTACAGTTTGTGTTTCTCATTTTCCACGTTTTTCAGTTTTCTCCCCATATTCCATGTCATACCCTGTGAGTTTCTCTTTTTCCACGTTTTTCAGGGTTTCTCGCCATATTCCAGGTCCTACAAGTGTGCATTTCTCATTTTCCACGGTTTTCAGTGTTTCTTGCTATATTACAGGTCCTACAGTGTGTGTCTCATTTTCCACATTTTTTCAGTTTTTCTCACCATATTCCAGGTCCTATAATGAGCATTTCCCATATTCCCTGTTTTTAAGTTTTCTGCCCATATTCCAGGTCCTACCGTGTGTGTTTCTCATTATCCATGTTTTCAGTGTTTTTTGCCATATTCCAGGTCCAACAGTGTGAGTGTCTCATTTAACTCTTTTCTCAGTGTTTCCTGCCATATTCCACGTCCTATAGTGTGCATTTCTCATTTTCCACGTTTTTCATTTTTTCTTGCCATATTCCAGATCCTTCAGTGTGCGTTTCTCAATTTCCATGTTTTTTCAGTGTTTCTCACCATTTTCTAGGTCCTGCATGGTTCGTTTGTAATTTTCCATGTTTTTTTCAGTTTTCTTCCTATATTCCATATCCTACAGGGTGCATTTCTCATTTTCCATGTTTTTCAGTGTTTCTTGCCATATTCCATTTCGTAGAGTGTGTGTGTCTCATTTTTGATGTTTTTCAGTATTCTCATCATATTCCAGGTCCTACAGTGTCCATTTCTCATTTTCCACGTATTCCTTTGTTTCTCACCATATTCCAGGTCCTACAGTGTGTGTTTTTCATTTTCCACGTTTTTCAGTTTTCTCGCCATATTGCACGTTCTACAGTGTGAGTTTATCATTTTCTACTTTTTTTCATTGTTTCCGGCGATATTCAGGTCCTACAGTGTGTGTGTCTCATTTTCCTCTTTTCTCAGTGTTTCTCATTGTATTCCAGTTCCTACATTTTGTATTTCTCATTTTCCACATTTTTCAGTTTTCTTGCCATATTCCAAGTCCTACAGTGTGCATTTCTCATTTTCCACGTTTTTCAGTGTTACTTGACATAATCCAGATCCTACATTATTCATTTCACATTTTCTAAGTTTTTCAATGTTACTCGCCATTTTCCAGTTCCTACACTCAGTTTTTCTCATTTTCCATGATTTTCGTGTGTGTCTCGCCATATTCCCGGTCCTATTGTGTGCATTTCTCAT
This sequence comes from Mus spretus, assembly GCA_921997135.2. Taxonomy (NCBI): domain Eukaryota; kingdom Metazoa; phylum Chordata; class Mammalia; order Rodentia; family Muridae; genus Mus; species Mus spretus. The sequence goes on from OW971681.1 coordinate 4,584,724, forward strand.
TTTCCACGATTTTTCAGTTTTCTCCCCATATTCCAGGTCCTACAATGTGAGTTTCTCTTTTTCCATGTCTTTCAGTTTTCTCACCATATTCCAAGCCCTACAGTGTGCATTTCTCATTTTCCAAGTTTTTCAGTGTTTCTCGCCATATTCCAGGTCTGATATTGTGTGTGTTCTCATTTTCTAGGTTTTTCCTGTGTTACTGGCCATATTCCATGTCCTAGGTTGTGCATTTCTCTTTATCTACATTTTTCAGTGTTTCTCGCCACATTACAGGTCCTACAGTATGTGTCTCATTTTCCACATTTTTCAGTGTTTCTCACCGTATTCCAGGACCTTTACTGTGCATTTCTCATTTTCCCCAATTTTATGTTTTCTGGTCATATTCCAGGTCCTACCATGTGAATTTCTCTTTTTCCATGTCCTTAACTGTTTTTTGCCCTGTTACAGTTCCTACAGTGTGCATTTCTAATTTTAGATGTTTTAAGTGTTTCTTGCCATATTCCAGGTCCGACAGTGTGTGTGTCTCATTTTCCTCTTTTGTCATTTTTTCTTGCCATATTCCAGTTCCTACAGTTTGTATTTCTCATTTTACACGTTTTTTCAGTTTTCTCACGATATTCCAGTCCAACAGTGTGCATTTCTCATTTTCCTGGTTTTTCAGATTTTTCACCATATTCCAGGCCTAACCATGTGTGTTTCACATTTTCCAGGTTTTTTC